>PVKM010018123.1:0-25300 GCA_004027735.1 Carollia perspicillata
TTTTTTTTTTTTAATATTTATTTATTTTTAGAGAGAGGGGAAGGGAGGAAGAAAGAAAGGGAAAGAAACATCAGTGTGTCGTTGCCTCTCATGTGTCCCCCACTGGGGACCTGGCCTGCAACCCAGGCATGTGCCCTGACTGGGAATCGAGCCTGCAACCCCTTGTTTCACAGGCCCGTGCTCAATTGACTGAGCTACACCAGCCAGGGCTTGACTTTGGCACTTTTTATTGTATGTGACCTCAAGTTTACTTTGGTAAGGCAGTAGTATCACTTAAGTGATCTGCTTCTATGAAGAATTTTTTATTTTTCCTAATTATACTAAATAATGTGTTCTGCTAGCAACTTTAAAAGTGTATCAGAATAATTATTTCCAGATATTGTGGATTAATTGACACTGGCTAGAATTCTTTTTCTTTTTATAAAGATTTCATTTATTTTTGTAGACAGGGGAAGGGAAGGAGAAAGAGAGGGAGAGAAACATCAATGTATGGTTGCCTCTCATGAGCCCCCTACTGGGGACCTGACCCACAACCAGGCATGTGCTCTGACTGGGAATTGAACCAGCCACCCTTTGGTTTGCAGGCCCGTGCTCAATCCACTGAACTACACTAGCCAGGACTCTTTTTTTTTCTTAAATAGTATTTTTAAAGCCACCTGCTTCTGAAATGTGTAGTAAAAAATAAATTTATAGAAGTTATTATAGAAGTAAAGAATGATATTAAATGTTGATATTATAGAGTGTATAGTTATTTTCTTATGGAATCTTTTGTATGTAATGGTACCTCTCTTCCATGATAATTGTTGGGAATTCAGTTTTCTTGTGTACCGATCTATAAACTAGATAATTGGCTGGAGGTCAGAGCTAAGATTTATTGCCATTAATGGTACATTTTCTAGAAAAATGCACAACTTTTTTTTATCTCAAACCAAAGGTTATATTTTATTTCTAGTTCCTCAGAAAAATCAGCGGTTCATTTTCTGAAAATCTATATTTCTATTTGTAAAAACTCCTGATTTTCTGTCATTATCAGCCACCAATCCCTACTCTTTTTTATTTTTTATCTTAATTGTTGTTCGAATATAGTTTTCTGTCTTTTACCCCCATCCCAGCCGACCCTTTAAACAAGGGGTGTCAGACTCATTTTCACTGGGGGCCACATCAGCCTTGAGGTTGCCTTCAAAGGGCTGAATGTCATTTTAGGACTGTATAAATGTAACTACTCCTTAACAGTGAAGCGAGAGCTCGGTGCTAGCATGGGTAGAAACAAGGTACTGGCCTCGATAAAACAAGGCGGAGGTCTGAATTTGGCCCACAGGCCTTGTGTTCGCCACTTGTGCTTTAAACAGTTCTTATATAAATGCCAGTGCACACAAGTGCTTATGAACCTCTGCTCCTCAAAGCAGAAAAATTTCTATCCAAGGCCTATATTTGTGATATATATTAGAAACTAGACCTCTAAGACAAAGATCACTACATGAGAAAACTATGAACCTCTGACCGTCCATTTCTATACAGAACTATTAGCAGAAAATCTTCATGAACCAAATGCTCAAATTATTTTTGTCTATTTCTAAGATGGTCAGAAATAGACTATCCAACTTATTGGATAGTTGGGCTAATTCTATTTCCTTTTCTCAAATAAAGTAGACCGAGAGAATAATGTAGTTGACTAATTCTTTGAAGGCTAGTTCAGTCCCGTAATGTGTATATCCTTGGGACCTAGTAGGTATCAGTAACTCTTTGTTGAATAAAGAAAGACCTTCATGGGCTTTTAACCAAAGGACAAATACATAGGACACTTACTACAGAATAATGCATGAGATACTAGTGGCAAAAGGTCATCGCTTCTTTCTGTAAACACGTTCAAGAAACGTAAGAGTTCAAAGTGAACTGAAGTCTTCCGAAGTGTAATATACTTAGTGCTGGCATCTTAAACTAATTTATGGATGTGACTTTTGTAGTATGTCATAGTGGTAATTTGTCTACAATCATTTCACGGGCATCACTGAATAGCCATTCTGTAATAAAAGTCCATCATTATTATATTGAGTCAGACTTAAATACAGAACGTAAGTTGTACCCGGTTGTAGAATGCATTTAAATACCTTGATTAATCCTTACTAACTCAATTTCAAGTGACATTTCATGCCCTTAGCCTCTTGGTTCCCTCCCACACCCCTGACTTGGTGATTCTCTTTCCTTGGCTTCTCATTGCATCCTTCAATTCTATTTTTCTATTAGTTAACAGACAAATTAGAGTATTTACATAAGTTTACATTAACTACAGTTATTTAACAATTTTAAATTATGCTATAGTGAGGCTAATCTAAATACATTGAATTTATCATGGTTGAATTGCATTTTAAGAATCAGTTTGTGCTTCCAACATAATCCTTCACGAATAGTTTTCCTTTTGGGCATCTTTTGGATTCCAGTCACTGTGAAGCCAGCCCAAGGCTTTCATGAGGGGTAGGGTTTAGCTCCATTTGCACTGAGCTATTAAAAGTAAAGTGATGGGTGTTGTTTCACTTGAGGAAGACCATGGGTGGACAGAATGCTAGAATTAACTCAATTTCTCTGCATCAAAACTGGTGGCTAAAAGTATGGCCCTGAACCAGCAGCGTCCACACCACTTGGGAAATCCTCAGACTTCACCCAGACCTACGGAATGAGAAGTGCCGGAGGTGGGGGCCCAGCAATCTGTGGGTGCACAAACCCTCCAAGTGATACGAATTCATGCCCAAGTCTCAGAGCTACCAAGTTAGGCCGCCCCTTGATGTGGAGAATTCTCTGGTATCTAAAACAACTAAGAATACCACCCCTTATCAGGGAAGTCCTGGTAATACAACCAAACCTCTCTATTAAGTTAAACAGAAACGCAGTGGAAATCATGGGTTTCAATATAGACAAACTTGAGCTGGCATCCCAATGAACAGACCCCTACCTGAGCCATGGAGGATAACCCGTCTGAGTCTCAGGGCCTCCTCTGAAGAGGAATGCTGACCTCGCTGCACTGCTGTGAGGATTAGCAATGACGTGAAAGACAAGATCCCGAGATGCTTTTCCCACATCGCTAATGAGGCTTACGTGTCCGGCCTTCATTTAAGTCCCTCCCTACATAATATTAAGTTTTCAACCCAATTTTGTATTTAAAGTACATACTCTCTTTTCTAAAGGGAGACCCTCAGATTGTGTTGGCCTCAGGCCCCCACAGAATCCCGATGCCCTCCTGGCATATAGGGCAATGCTTGGTCCACGTCAGAGGCTTCCTAAGCGTTAGTTCTCTTGGAATTTGGTCTGTTCACTATTCCTGTCGCTTTTTCCCGTTTACGTTTCAATCCTGAATCATATTCTGGAACGACTTACCAGGATGGCACATAAGCCAGCCAATGAGCGCATGGCACACATTTCTGGGTGACAACGGGTGGGAAATGTATTTAGGAGACAAAACTTCAGTGCTGAGGGGTGCGGCGTTTCTCACGAAGCAAGAGTTTACTTGCTTGTCAGGTCAGGCAAAGATTCCAGCCTCTCCATTTCCATCCATCTAACACATGGCAAGCAAAACATATGGAGAGCGGCCTTTTTTTTTTCTCGTTGAAAGACAAAAACCTTTTCAACCAGTGTGAAGTTGCTTAAGATTCAAATGACAGTTCTCAGAAAGTCAGATTGTATTCTTTGCCCTCTGTTTGACAATGATTATAGTAATCGAACAGACTGTAGCCTTCTCCACTGAAGTGTATGAATGTAGACATTTAAGGTTATATTGCCAAAGTAGCCTGTGTAGGCTTAGCCTCGTGCCTCCTCTTCATCCCGATGGTGCCAGGCAAGGTGCAAGGAGGGTCTTTTGCTCTCGGCTTCGAAGTGTACCCCACGACATGAAGGCAAGTGTCCTTCATCTTCATTCAGCCCTACCAATGATCCCATTTCTCTATGACTTCTTTTCAATTAATGTCATTGCAGAATGAAGAGCTATCTGAGCACTGATTTTTTTTTTTTTTGGTGCAGGGTTAGACGTAGTGGTGAATGTGAGTAGTGCTAGCATTTTCAGTAGTTATCAAGTGCCTGGATCTTTTTGGTTGAAGAGTTGGTTAGGAAGATGACTGTCGAGCTCACTCTCCACCACAGTAACCAAATTTTAATCTCTTCTCGGGATACAGATATTTATATAATCTAACTCCATGGCACCAAGGTACACTGTATGTAGTGTATTTATGATTGAACAGAAAGTTTCAAACAGCAGCCTGTGAAATTGGATTTTAGATGTAATGTACCATAAGTGCTGTAAAGATTGCCTTTAATGCTATAAATCAGATTTTATTGGTTTCAGCTATCTCATTCTGGTTATTGTATTGCCCACAAAATCAGAGGAAATCAAAGAGCTGGAATATTTTTTATTTTAATATCCCATATTCCACAGTAATGGCACATGTACCCCTACAGCTTCCTTTCTAGGTGGGTTGGACACAATTGGCAGGTGGCAGCCCTAGCAACATATCAGTGGCAGGATCAGTGTAAACAACCACACTTTCGGACTTGAAACCTTTCAGAATTTCCTGTCTGGGAAATATACGACGTAGGTGAATTGGCAGGTCCCTTCCCTTTCTGAGAAGCTGGTTGTCATGTTCTCTGTGCAAAGCTGACACCTGTAGAGATTGGCAGAGGAGTTTGCACTTTGCCTCTTTTGTGAGGCTGATGGAGTCTTGCGATGAGGCTATCCATGGCAGGTGGGGGCATCCACGCATGACCTCTCAGAGTTATTTAAAGCACCCCAAACTATTGCTGTAAAAGGGAGTTATATCTTCAGACAATCTCCCCATGTTTGATTTAGAATCATCCCCCCCACACATTCTCTTTGATATTTGTATTCAGAATGGTTTCCTCATGAAAAATCAACATTCTTAGCATTTGAAAGGATGCTTAGAAAAGCCTATGGATGGGCTAGCAGAGCCCAGGAAAGTGTAGTAATCTAGAGATGAACTAGTTAGGACTGGAACAATGTTCAAGCTATTGAAAATGCAGTTGTGCTTGGTTTATGCAATTTTCCTTGGTGTTTACTTCTGCTAGACACTCTGAATAGCTTCCCCAGGCCTTGTGGGTATTACTTGCATTGTTCAAGGTCAAAGCCCTAGGAACTGAAGAAGGCAAGAGGGGAAGCGGAGGTTTCTTGAAACTGAGGATATCAGAGAGCTACACCTTCATTATGCATTGCTTTTTAATTTATTTTTTACTGCAACATTACACCAGACATGTTCTCATTAGCTCCCCCACCTGAAAAATAACCATTCTTAGCCATCAGGGAAGGCACCGAAATACTATGTTTTGTCTTGATTACAAAGAAATCTAATTCCCGAAAACGCTTAAGTAATCTTGAACCTGGTGGAGATAAAAAGCCATATAGAACGTTAATCCTGCTACTATTATGCTAATCTGAGTTCAGCAATTTATTTTTTGCCGAAATAGGAAACCTTGATGCTGCCTTGGCTGGCTGTGAACTAAGCTGGAGAAGGAAGGGCATTATGCTGATCAGGGCTTGACATTTGTGACTGCTGTTTGCTACGGAAAATACAGCCCAGGAGTGAGCCCTAGACCCGGGAAGCAGCTGGATCCCAGAGGGTGCTTTGGCACTTGTTTTAGGTCGCACTTAATTTTCTGGGAGCCCCGCGGGCTGCCTACGTCGAACGAGGAACTGTCTTTGTCTGGAAGTGTACGTGCACCTGCACACGAAGTGAGGAGGTTTGCGCCACTAATTCCTTGTTCTGCGTGGAGCATGAGGGAACCTCTTCCTCTCTCTCTTCAAGACCAACCTTCTCCCACAAGGTATCATCTCCAAAAACCCTCTGTCTTTAGTTTCCAACCAACCAAATAATTCTGTTGTATCATTTACCTCTTTTTTAGGCCTCTCTATATGACTCTCTTTATGCAAATGCTAAAAATAGAATTCTACATTTTGGTTTGCTTGGTTTGACTTGCCTTGTCTCCTTGTCTCAGCCCAATCAGCTGGAGATCACCAGAAACTAGCTTTTATTCAGCAAAGTCAGGTTCATTGCATTGTTACCATGGGGAAGACCACTCACCAGTGGAACTGTTGGGCCTCTCATCAAACAAACTAAAAGACAGAGGCTATTGTAGGATTTGGGGGGATAATGGAATGTATGTTAAATTCAAATGAAATAGTGTTCAGAGAGGCTAAAAGTGAAGCAGAGCTGTGCGTGGAGTGTTCAACATTGAGCCTGGAGTATGAAGTGCATCCGAGGTCCTGTTTCTTGAGAGCTACAGTTAGGAGAGATGAGAATGTTGTTTCTAGAGACCCCGTGTTTAAAGCTCTGTGCCTGAATTGCAAATTAAGGCTGTCTCTGGGTCAAAGTGACTTAGAGCATCTAGGCAAGGGTGGGATGTTTTATTTTTTTCTGATATGGTTTCCAAAAATAAGGATTTTTTATAGTTAATGATTTCATAGAGCAAAGCATTTCAGTGAGAAAAAAAAAATCAGTAGTTACCTAAAGAAAGTGCTGCTATGAAAACTTTACAACTCTAGTGCATACTTTTAAAAAAAGTACTTTTAATTGTTGTTCAAGTACAGTTTTCTGTCTTTTACTCCCATCCCAACCCACCCCCCCCAGTGCTCCCCACCTTCCTCCCATTTCCACCCCCCTTAGTTTTGTCCATGTGTCCTTTTCTAGTGCGCACTTTGAAGAAATACTGTTTTCTATTAACTTTCAGCAGGCTTTGTCTGTGTCTATTATTGTAGATGTTGAATGTCTAGGTACTTCTTTTTATTTTCTCAGTCCAACTTGTTTTTAGTTTCTTTCTTTCCATATCATGTGTTTATTAATATCTTTGCTCAGAATCCCATCTTGCACTTTAGACTTCTGTCTGGACTAATTTTCTTTCTTTCTGAAGCATCTTCTTTAGAGTTTTAAGGATAGTTTGTGTATGAGGAACACTCATAGGTTTTAATTCTCTGAACATGGCCTTATTTTGCCCTTGTTCTGGAAGGTTAGTTGTATTGGGTATGAAACTCTAGGGTGGTGGTTGCTTTGTCTCTGTTATACTCTGTTTTCTGATGTTTATTGCTATGTTTGGAAGTCAACTATCAGGATAATAGTTTCTTTGTAAGTGATTTTCCTTTTTTCCCCTCTGCTTCCTTTAAGTGTTGTCTCTTTATTTTCAGTGTTACAGATATGTGCCCCACAGTATTTTGACCAATGACAGACTGCCTATGTGACAGTGGTCCCATACAAGTATAACAGAGCTGAATTGTCTGTAAGAATTGGGAGGATATGTGGTTCAGGAGGAATTTTTCTTCTGTGATGGGACAATATCTATGGGTCTTGGCAATAGATTCCCTCTCACTCACAGCACCTCCACTTTGAGGGCATATATTACATCCCAGCCCATCAGCCGCTGGCTGACCTGTCTCTGCACAGAGGAGCCTGTCCCCCAGTATTACACCTGCAGAGGGCGCTACAGCCCTCCAAGATCTTGCTTGGTGGTCTTCCAAGTGCATGGCTCTGAATTCTTTGCTAGCACCTAGGATTCCATACGAAGGACACAGGTCCACAGCAGCTACCTGAGGAAGCATGCAGTGCCACCCGCCACTTCAGTAAAAGTTTTCTGTGTTCGTGGGGGGCCACCTTATTTCTGTACTTTGGAAATATTCTCAAGTTCTAAAGATGTCAAGGATAGATAAATTTATTTCTTCCATCAGTTCAGTGCCAGAGAAAGCCACCAGATAGGTTCAATGGACCAAAACCAAATGTTCGAAGTCAAAATATTGAGTCCTCAGTTTTACGCCCTCCCCACGTTAAACATGCTCTGTACGGATACCACAGTGTTCCTTAAACTGAACACTGCTCCAACGTGGCCAGAATCACATGGCCATGCCAATCCTCTGTGTTCCTTCTTGATTTACTATTCCCAGTGATCCTCAGATCACCTTTCAGTCCTGCTGACTGTTACCATTATGGTGATCTATGTCTTTCTCTCTGGTTCTTCCTCAATATTTCCAGTCAATCCAGCCTGCATCTCTTTATGCAGAAGCACTGACAGCTTCAATGGCCTACGTCTGCCCATGTTGAAAGGAGTCAGGGCTGGTGGGGCGTGTGGGACGGTGTTTACAGAGTCCACAGCACTGTGCAGTGATGTCCTAGGCCTGCACGTTCACTCCCCACTCGCTCACTGACTCACCCAGAGCAGCTTCCAGTCCTGCAAGCTCCATTCACGGGCAGTGCCCGCACAGGTGCACCATTTTTATCTTTTATACGATACTGTACTGTACCTTTTCTACGTTTAGCCAGGTTTAGATATATCAATACTGACCATAATGTTATAATTGCTTATAGTATTAAGTACAGAAACATGTTACACTGGCCATAGCCTAGGAGCAAAAGGCTGTACCATACAGCTTGCCTGTGCAGTAGGCTGTTCCATGTAGGTTTGTGTAAGTGCTCTCTCTGATATTTGCACAACAATGAAGTCACCTAACAGCACATTTCTCAGGATGTATCCCCATTGGTAAGTGTTCTATGGCTGTATGTGCTTTTACTTTCAATATGGCCAGGTGCGGATTTTTTAAATGTAGTCTGCTTTGAAGTTATTGAGCTTCTTGGATGTGAGTTTAATATCTTTCAAAACTTGTTAAAAATATTAGTGATTATCTTTTTCAATATTTTCTTCCAATTTTATCCATTAATTCCCTCTGAAACCCCATTTAGACGTATTTCAAACTTTCTCAGCCTATTCCCCCCATTTCTTTTCAACCTAAAAAACAATATTTCTCTGGGTTGATCATTTCAAATTTATCTTCAAGTTCAGTAATTCTCTCTTTAGCTGTGTTGAATTTGCCAATTTATCCTGCTAAGTTTTAAATATTATTTTAAAAATTAGTGTTTTAAAATATTTTATTTTTTATATCTTTGAATTTTTTATTACTTAGAATCATAATATCACTCTTTTATATTAGAAATATTATTGTATATTCAATATCTGAGTCCTTCATAGTTGACTGTGCCATCTCTCCCTATGGGTGTGCTATTTCTTGCATGGGCTGTGCTCTTTTTTGTTGTGGTTCCCTTATTTTTCTTGGAATCATCTGCGAGCACTGTTAGAGCATCAGTTTGATGTTGAGTTTATCTAGAGAGGATGTACAGGATTACTGGCAATCTGACTGTGCCTTTAATTAATTCTTACTTTTGCAGTTTTTCAATACATACAGAAAGCATAAAAGCGGGTCACCAATCCCTTTCCCTATGGGGATTGCCTTGTGATTACCAGTTCTCAGGGAGATTTATTTTCCTCAGACCCAGTGTCAAGTTATTATAGGCAAAGTCCATAAACTGTTTTGCTGAGGGTGAGGATTGTTTCTCATTTACTCTTGAACTTTGGAGTCTCAGCTGCACATAGGGCCCCATGAAGTTCCTCCCTCTGAGTAAACCCTGGCTCCCATCTCTTACCTCTCAGGCCCTGACAAGCCGTCAAAACAGAGTCAAGGACATAAGGTTCAGCCAGCACCTTCAGGACAGCTGAGGCTTTGCGGTGCGGACTTGGGTCCAGCTTATTCTTCATTTGGGGAATTCAATTTGTCAGAGATTTCTTTCTTTCTTTCTTTCTTTCTTTCTTTCTTTCTTTCTTTCTTTCTTTCTTTCTTTCTTTTCTTGTCTCTTCTTTTTTTTTCTCTCATGTGTTCCAAGATAGTTTTAAAAGTCTTAAAAATGATCTTATTTGATGGTTTAGGGAGCTTTCAAAGAGAAACAGAAAATTTAGCTTGCTATACTTTCAGAAATGGGAAGTCTTCTTTAGATAATGGACTTTTTAAAAAAATACATAGTGCCCATTGAAATAAAGATAGGAAGGAAATTTATTTTATTGAGTTTTACATCTTTTAGGAACGCATCTCACCATTATAATTAGAAATCAATGGTTTTCAGTGCTCTTAAATGTAAAATCAAGGCTGAAACATTCTAATGTTGAGAGTTCAAATGCATACGAGGCCGAGATTATTGCTAATTTCCTATGAGGAAACAAGGGTTTATAAAACTGGCTGGTAATTAAATGACCTGAGGAGATAGTGGTAATATTTCAGTCAGGCTTCTTTAATTTCAAGTGCAGGGACAGGCATACCCAAAAGCGCTCACCTTTTCCCAATAATTTCTCAGTATTTCAGAGTGGTTTTATTCCAACATGGGTTATGGATCTTTCTTCTCCTTTGTGCCTGGCTATCACCTACCCAGTCCTCACTCTTAGTAAAACCAGAAGTTTTAGCAGCCATGGTTCTGTTTAGATCAAAGGGCATAGCAATAATAAGGGTTTTTATTAAAAGTTAATGAGGTAAACAACGAAGTTCTTAGGGTAAATGATGTCATTCGCTTGGAAAAGGAAATAGCTACTTATTCCATTTTTTCTTTTTCTTGGCCCTGACCTTCCCACCAGCCATTCGGTGGGAAGATTCTGTTATTATGAGGAACTGGTTCCCAGCCCCAGTCCGTAACATCCCACAGGTGTTGCTGAGATGCCAGACATGGTGCCAAATTTCCAAAAGGCAATTAATTTCAGCATACTTTCGTTATATGTTTCTTAAACATCAACTGAAGGTTTACTCTGGATAGCTCCAGGTAATATTGCAAATTTCTTGAAAAGATAGTTTCAGTTCAATATGGAGATAGCCTATATTTCTTCAACATTTCCCACAATGACAGGTTTCAGAATCAATGCTATGGGACTCACAAAAATCTCCATGAACTAAAACCAAGGGGCTATGAATGCCAAAGCAGAGTGGGGAGGCTGCTATTCAGCCCTGTGGAAATGACCTAGAAATATACCTCAGAGCTCAGGTTAGTTGAGATACGAGAGAGTGGGCTGTTCTATAGACAGGACCTAATGGAGAACTCTTTCAAATCAAGAATATCAACCGGTAGACCATTGTTCTTTGGGGACCCCAGAATATCAGCTAATACAACTTTATTTCTGAGCATCAAAACATTGTTTGCTTTCCACAGTGCAATCTTTTAAACTGCCTTTGCAAAGCAATTCCAAAACACCAACCCTTAGAAACCCTGGGAATTTAGGCAACTGTTAAGGGCTTTAATGTTTGGTATCGGTGGAGGGAAAAATGGGCTGTCTTGTTTTGCCATTGAGGCACTGCCTGGTGAGCCCTGAGAACAGTTCGTAACATAAACAGGATCCCTGCCCCTCGCAGCTTCCATTCTGAAAGCAAATCGGTTTTCCAGCGGCAATACCATTTCTTTTTACTGTTAGTGTTGGTGATGGAACTTTGATCGTTCAGGCTGTATATGACACTCAGGATTAAGGAAAACATTGCCTCTGTCCATATGGTGCCTCATCTGAGTACACCAGGCAAGGCATTAATAGATGCGGAAATTTGGGAATGTGTGAATGAGACGTGCATGTTTCCAGTGAAGTCAGCCAGGTCATTTGTTTGGTGTTTCTCCTCTCACTGTGCCGCAAACCACACTTGTCATCAGAAGTAGTACCTCTACTACTTCTTTCCGGAGTCTTTCATCTTGCTTTCCTGTCGCTCCTCTCACACTGGAAGCTGCAAGATTGGCAGCGTGCCTCTTCCCTGCCCTGAGTCAGAATATGGAGCGGTGGACTTAGGTACCATTCCGTGGATCAGTCAGCGTGGGCGTGCGCAGTGGCAGGGACCGGTGTTTCTCAGGCTGCCAGAGAGGAAGGCAGGGGTATAAAGTGCAGGCATGTGTACACGCACAACAGGGAGAGCAGGAATGAAGCGCGACCGCGGAGAGCAGAATAAATCTCAGCTTGGCTGAGGGACGAATAGCACACATACCTGTTCGCTTAAGAATAAAGCCTGCAGTCTCAAAGGACTGACTCAGCGGCTGAAGTCTTTGTGGAGCGCTTTTTGAGGGAATGTAGTGTGCTCCGAAGGCATTAGATGCCGAAGACTCTAGAAAAACTTTCAAGTAGTAGAAAATTTAGAAGCTCGGTAGTCTATTTCTGCAATTCAAGAGTGAGAAAATAGAGGCCCAGCGATATTTTAGTGGACTTAGCTGGGGGCACTGGGCTGGGCAATCAAAGAGCTGGCACTAGAGTTCCGACCTCACAGCACCAATTCTCCGTGTTTCCAATCACGGTCTGCTGACTTGGGCCCCCAAATACACACGCGAAGGTACCATTGGGTCCTACTTGTGACCAGCGATGGAGGGAGCCTGTCCCTGGCACCTGCCTTTTCACCTTAGTACTCGTCTCATCTGTCATTGCTAATATGCATGGCAAGGGGTATGGGGAGGAAAGGTCAATGAGAAAAGGCTTGAGGCAGAATGATCTGTTTTGTGTCACCAACATTGAATAAGGGCTGATAAGGCTAGAGGTTTGGGCGCCTGTGAAATTTAACCTTCACCCAACAAACGATATGATACCTCCCTTTTCACCTCCTAAGGTAATAGAGCCTGTGAAGATGTGGTCTCATTCATTCATTCATTCATTCATTCATTCATTCACACATTTGTTAAACAATAGTAAGCAGAAAAGGTCTTCAAAGACTTCCTTTTTGCCAAAGCTGTTGGGTATTAACTCTATCCCAATGTGGCATGGACGTTTTTTTGTTTGCCTTTCCTATGAAAACCTTCACTGCTGAGCCTCCAGGATGCCTACCTACTCCTTTTGTCTCTGAAATGCCGTCTTAACACCTTCAGCCGTGCCTGCTCTCAGCCCAAACCCTGCCTGGTGGTTTTTCTCCCCAAAGACTCTCAGCTGCTGCTTCTGTTTTTAACAAGTTCCTCATGGGAAACCGCATCTTCTCTCAGGGATTATTTCCACTCCTATGAATTTAGGAGTCACACAGTTCATCTTGATCTCTGACTTCAAAGCTCATCTATCCCAAGGCCTGACGAGTAACTCAAGATATCCCTTCCTGCCTCTAACCCAGTATCACGTCCTTCTTGTTCTGCCGTATCGGCGTTTCTCACGTAGTTTTACTCTCAGTGCTAATAACACTGCCCTGATATGTGCTCCTGTGGTGTTTCACCAGGATGATTACAATTGCTTCCCAGTTGGGCTCCCCGTTTTCAGCCTTGCCCAAACAAAACCCATGCCCTTCATTAAGATCCCAATTTAAACTTTCTCAAACACAGATAGAAGCCTGTTTCCCTTAGGGTTGAAATGATTCAAAGTCTATCTTTCTCAAAAATGATAAAGTTAAAGAAGTCCTCGTTTCCCTGGACGGTGCCCACCTGTCAAGTGTCAATGGCCTGCGGTTCCCAGCCGGGATCTTGACATTGGAGGACAAACCACTGTAGGTTTCCGCCCATCCATGCCGTTCCAATGCCCTCTTGCTCATGCCCCTGCCCAGCCTAGAACCTCTCCCCTCCTTGCTAATTCTTGACTTTATTTCTATTTATTTTCAGGACCTAGTTCTGGCATAATCTTTTTGCAGCAGTCCTCTTGGCTCTGCCACCAGGATTACATACCCATCTGCTGTGCGTCCTTTGGTACCCTGTCATACTTTGCATAATCTGTATTCACATTGTGCTTAAGTGTTATGCTGAAGCATCTGTGTCTTGAGTAGTCTCACAGTTCCTCAAGGAGAGAAGTGTCCCGCCCCATCCTATTCCTGGGAGGGGGCGAGGTGCCTAACACAGAGTAGGTAGATAACAGATGTTTTTTTGAGCTCATCACTAAACCCTTTGCTACTTGTCAGAAACACAGAGATAACCACTATGTTGGCTTTGGTGAAGGGAGCCCACAGTGGACAGTGGGAGATTCCACTCCCACCCCGTAGCATCTGAGGTGCACGTGGCATGTGGAAACCGCCAGCGTGGCCTGAGGGAGGAGAGCAGAGGGAAGGATCGGAACATACTCGTCAAATGAGGTGAGCCTTCAGCTCTTTTCTTCACTTACCCCTTTTCTACACTTTTAGTTCTTAAATTAAGGAAACACAATTCCTTCAAAACCTGACTGGAAAGGCAGAGGGCTCCCTCATTGACAAGTTGATGAGTTCCAGGGCTTTCCCTGGGAGCTGCTTCTTTCATCTGGCTTCTGTGAATGTTTAAGCCAAGATGAAAGTACACTTGTGTTTGCCAGGGACTTGCAACATGTGCTCCTGACTGGCAAAACACAAAAAGCCTTAAAAAGGGAGAAAATTGTACAGCTAGGACTGCCATCTGATAATAGCAAACAGGCTCGTGTTTGTGCAGAAATCGGTAGAAAGGCATTTACTGCATGGTAAGTATGTGGCCAATAAAAGGACTAAATGACTCTATTGCCAAATGTCACTTTCAGATACACACACTCCACACCTACTGATTTTGGATGATGTTGCCTACCCTGAGCTGAGGGGAGAATTTGGATCCTAGTGTGCAATTTGGCCATGGCTCCAGCCTTGGTTACTGAGAAAACAGCAGCATGCCACTGGAGGTAGGGTCTGGGCACATCATGTAGAATTCTAGTCCTATCCCTCTCTCACCCTCCTGCCTAGAATGCAATGAGGGCCATTCTACTTGCTATCTGTGCTTTGTGATGCCAGAATTGTAGCAGCACAGCCCTGAATGGGAGCTCAGCATATTTTTTTCCAAGAGTTCCTATGGCTAAAAACTCAGAATGGAGTTGACACAAATCTAATGAAACGAAAGAGCTCTCTTATCCTCCCCTGAATCCCAGAAAGCATTGGAATTTTGAAAATTGTGTTCTAAATGAGTTGACAAAGGCAGGGATTCAGTAGAAGCTAGGTGTGAATTCATATACGTTTGAAGATTTCTGCCCTCCTTTCTTCTTGACTGTTTGAAGATAAATTGTATTCAGCTTTGGGGAGTTTAAATATGCATGTACATTTGAGGAGTCTGTTAAGAAGAAGAGGAGGAGGAGGTTTAGAAGCCTGTTCGTTGTGGAAAATACAGTACAATAAAACATATAAACAAAGGAACGAAAGGGGTTTCCTTGGTTGCCTCCTAGATATCAGAAGATGAAGAAAAAAAAAACATTGACAAAGTAAATGATTGTGGGCTCAAAATTTGCTGCTGCTTGATGAATTCAGAGGTTATTATTATAACTACTGTAGCATTACAGAACTGAGCGTTAATTTGAATTTTATTAATTACAGAGGGATCCAGCTGAGACTGCCTTTATGCCAGATAAAAAAATATTTAGCTTACAATATTGGTATGATAAAGTATTTTGGAGGCATTGGAGGAACAATTTGTTAAGGACCCGATATTTTGTGCTTCACACTGTGGATACAGAAGTATTTCTTGCCACAAGTATGCTATTTGTTTTCTATATGTCTTTTTGTCTTTAATGTCTTCCTTATTACAGTCTTCTTTTGGTTTACATGGATGTTTTCTAGGGTACTATTATAATTTCCTTGTTATTTCTTCTATCGTATTTTCTTTGAGTTATTATCTTAGGCATTTCCCTGAGGATAACAATTAACATCTTAATTAATTACGATCTAGTTTGGACTTATATCAGTGTAATTTAAACAGTGTACAGGTCTTTGCTCCTACACAGCTCCAACTCTTGCCCTCTTTTGTGTTGTTATTGTCATAGCAATTACATCTTTATCCACATTGTGCCCAACAACACATATTTATAAGTACTACTTTATGCAGGTTTTTAGTGAAATGGGAAATAAATGAGTTATGAGCAATTTATACTCTTTTATATTTACCTATGTAGTTACCTTTACCAGTGTTCTTTATGTTGATATGTGGATTCATATTACCATTGAGCGCCTTTTTATTTCTTTTAGGGCAGACAAGCAAGCATATAACTTCTCTCAGTTTTGATCTGTGAATATCTTAATTTCTACTTCATTTTTGAGGATAGTTTTACTAGAAATAGAATTCTTCGTTGACAGTCTTTTTTTTTTCCAGCACTTTGATTGTGTTACTCCAATGCTTTCTGGCCTCCAGAGTTTCTGATGAGAAATCAGCTGTTCCTCTTATTTAGCATCTCTTGAGTATGATAAGTGGCTGCTCTTTAGAATACATTCAAGATTCTCTGTCTTTGTCTTTCAACCATTTGATTATACTCTAGCTGTGGAAATTTTTGAGTTTATCTAACTTGGAGTTTATTGAGTTTATTGGATATGTAGTTTGATGGTTTTCTTTAAATTTGGAAAGTTTCATCCATTATTTCTCCAAATATTTTTTCTGCCCCCTTTCCCTTTTCTCTGCTCTTCTTTCTAAGACTCCCATTATACATATGTTGGTCTGCTTGATGCCCTTGGGCTTTGTTGATTTTTATTTATTTTTTCTTTCTGTTCCCTAGACTAGATAATTTCAATTGACTTACTTTGAAATTCACTAGTTTTTAATTTTGACTTCTCAAATCTGCAGTTGAGTTCTTGTAGTGAAATTTTCTTTTATTTATTGTTCTTTTAATCTCCAGAACTTTTATTTGATTCCTTTTTATAATTTCTGTCTTTTTATTGACATTCTTGATTTGTTGAAACATTACTCTCACATTTTTATTCATTCTTTAGACATGGTTTTAGTTGTTTCTTTGATCATATTTAAAATATCTAATTTAAGATCTTTGTTGTAAGTCCCAACATTTGGCCTTCTTCAGGGACAGTTTCTACTGATTGCCTTTTTTCCTCCCCTGTGTGTATGGGCTATACCTTCTTGTTTCTTTGCATGTCTCATACTTTTGTTGAAAACTGAATATTTTAGTTGAATAGTGTGTCAACTCTGGAAATCAGATGCCCCCTCCTCACATGGGTTTGTTTCTATTGTGTATTTTTTTTTAGTGATTTTTATGAACAAATTCTGGGTCCTTCTTTGCATGCAGCCACTGAAGCATCTGCTTAGTTATCTTAATGGTCAGCTAATGATTAAACAAAGATTTCCTTAAATGCCTGGAACTAATAGGTTCTCCAGTTTTGACCAGGGGCTCTGTGTGTGTACTAGGGAATGGCTTCAACATCCAGCTAGGCTGCTTTTATTAGCCTTTATTTTCGGCTTGCATGGAACCTCAAGTTTAGCAAGAGATTAGACTTTCCTAGGTCTTCCTGATCATGCACGGAGTCCTGGCCATATGCACAGCTCTCCAAATTCACATGGGCTTCTAGATTTCCAAGAATATGTTGGGGATTTTCAAAGACTCCTAGGGATACTTCATTACTCATGTTTTTCTTTTAAGTTTTCATTTAGCCTACTGTGCAATATTAAACACTTACCTCTGATTTTTTTTTTTTTTGAGGAAAAAGCATTTTCACATTGGGCAAGCTTCCAGTCATGCCATATAGAGACAACCTTGCAAGTGGGGTCTTCCAGGGAACTACTAGGAAGGTTAAATAATGACCAATTCTCACAGAATAAAGAGTTGAAAAACTCCAGCCCCATTCTACCTCTTCCCATGACTAACAGACAGCTGGTTTTAAAGTGATGTGGCTGTCAGTTAAGACTACTGCAAAGCTAGGGGTAGGGGTGAGAATAGGTCAAGTTAAAACACTGTGAAGCTTTTTCTTCTTAACGAGATTTATCTTTTAAAAAAAATAGTTTAGGAGTTGCTGGCAGCCATTAGCTAATATCTAATATTCAGAGTTCTAAAAAAGTCAATTTTGATCATGTTGACAGTGTTTTCATTGTTTTTGTAGAGAAGACTTTTTTTATTGTTTTTATCAGCATCTTTATAGGTGCTATACCTCTCACTATTGAACAGCTCAATAAATGGTGTTTGTTTATCATTATCAGTTAGCTCACCAACCTCATGAGATGGATATTATTATCATACTAAAAATGGTAATGAAGCAAAAAGGAAGCAACATATTTGGTGTCTTTCACCTTCTTTACTGTATTTTTCCTATTTCACTGGCCACTGGATTCCTCATCAAAGCTCATTATCAGGAAGAGATTTGATATGAATCAATTATGTCATATTAATCAATTTTATAGATTCCAGGTCAAATGTTTCCTCTCACAGGAAAATATATATTGAGTCAAAACATGTTTTTATTCTCTTAAAGGAATCTGAAGCATCCTAAGAAAACTGGAATTTTATTTTTAAAGTAGAAAAGCCCTCAAGATCCCTGAAATAACATCCTATGGGCAGGAGATCTTAGTCTTATCAGTAGTCTAGTTTGGGGTCCACCATTGCCTGTGGGCACAGAGATTTGCCAGGGCTTACATGAGATGACTAGGGTGCTGCTGCAGGGTGTGGGGTGCAGGGAGTAGAAGCAGCTCAGAAAAGCCGATTGACGTTCTTGGTGGACTGTAGTGAGGACTGGCTTCCCAATGTGTGACCAGCAAATTCAAAATTAGCTGTGAAAATCAATAGCAGAAACCTATGACTGTACCTGAAGATCAGACATGTCATAGGAGCATCTTCTTAAGAAAACAAAACTGTTCTTTCAAACCCTTTTGTACGCTTGTTGGTATAGCAAATAGACACACCATGCTTCAGAAAAGAAATCTCTACAAATAGTTGCCTCTATGGATCTTTCTGCAGAACAGTGTACTTCCACAAGTGGCAATTATTTAAATGATGATCTCAAAGAAAACTGTTTTAGTTGAAGGAAATATTCTACCTTATAATCTGAATCAGTACTGTATCAGAAATACTCACTATTCAAATTCTACTATATATGTTTTGTAGACACTAGATATAAGCCACAAAGATATTCAGAAAAGATTTCTCTTCTCAAGAAATATATTGTTTAATAGGGTTGCAAGGATGTCCAACCTTTTGGTGTCTCTGGGTCACACTGGAAGAAGAAGAGTTGTCTTGGGCCACACATTAAATATATTGGGGCACATCATCACAAAAAAAAATTTCATAATATTTTAAGTACATTTACAATTTTGTGTTGGGCCACATTCGTAGCCATCCTGGGCCGCATGTGGCGGGGGATGCTGCAGGTTGGACACCCATGCAACTTTAGAGTGTCATCGGAGGATTCAGCATAGGTTAACACTGGTGTGGTTCTTGCCGAGGCTGAATGCTCTCACAGTGCTTGAGCGAGTAGGACTGAGAAAATGGAAAATTCAGTACCATCCCTGATATAAACTAAAGCAAGTTGTGGCATTGTTGCCATTTTTAGTGTTTGTGTTTTCCTTTGTTTTGTTTCAGGAGAAGGGTGCAAAAGCCAGTGTTTACTTTTAGCAACATCACCTATACAATTCTATGATTTCAGAAATAGTTTTCTAAAAGACGAGTTGAGGCACAGGGAGTCGGAGTGACTACCCAATGAAACTCCTGAGTTAGAGAGCTGTGCCTGAACCCCACCACTGGGACACCTTCCCCAGTGTTCATTTCGCGTTGCTACCCTACCTCACTTATTCCACTTAGGTGAAATATAGTATTGAGACGGGAGCACCTGAACATGGATTGAAAGCTCTATAAACGTGTTTGACTTGATTATATGCACTTAGGATTCATACTATCTGATACAAATCCAGCACATTGAATAGAGAAATCACTTAGTTATGGACACCTTATTGCCACCACACAATCTGTACTGAACTGGATTCTTTTAGTTCATAAATAAATGTATTCAGGAATGATGGGTTATATTGATTGTTGCTTTCAACATAACTCCCGTTCAGGCAAGAGAATTTGGACCTCATTCACGAGCCCTAAGGTGATGAAATGCCATGCAAACTGCTCAGAGAAGTTCGGGGTTTGCTGTACCTGCAAATAGTTTATAAAACTGTTTGGTAGTTTTTTTCACCTCTGGTTCAGTTGGCACAATGGTCTACCTGGAACTAAGTGACCTTTCCAACTTCTTCAGAATCTATAACTCTTGACTGGATGCTGTTATAAAAAGGATTTGTTACTCATAGCCAAGAAGAAATTCAACAGCCTCAGAAAGGTGATCTCACAGAACTTAGGATTTCTAGTGTTAAAAGGGAACGCACAGAAGGGCCGATAATAAAAGCCCTAGTTTAGAGGGTTACGAAGTAGGTGACGTAGCCGTGTTATGCACTGTGATGATGAACTGCTGAATTGGTGTTTACTGGGACACCAGCCTCCAATTTGCAGGATGCGTGTCATTGGAACCTGCCCTTTCTTTTTATGTGTCTTTCCGTGATGAATGCCAGTGCTGGGAAATGAAGAGCTCTTACCCTTTTCGTACTTTGCTCAATGCTGGTGAACTTGCCCATAGATGCTTCTATAATTTTTACCTCAAGGTCACCTGAGGGGACAGAGTCATTCAAACAAGGTCACTGACTATGTTGGAATTTAATAGTTGTTTCCTGAAAATCAAAGTCACGGAAAAATTAGGATGCCATGGGTATAATTGCTATATGATGGAACACGGATTAAGAGAATATTTTCATGTAATGATGCAATTCATTTAAATTCAAATGTGATAAATAGTGCTTGGACAACAAAGGTCACTTGGTCTGCTCTCAGTAATTCAATTAGGAGAAATCTGAGAGTGACGAGTGTGTGGTGGGTGGGAGCTGGGAGAGCACTGAACTGTTAATAATTTGAGACTTTCTCATCCCTTTGTGTAGATGAAAGGGGATCAATTACGTGAACACGCAGGTCTCCGTGTTGTCCTTGTTTCATGTATGGGCCCTGAGGGAGATTACAGAAGGACCCCAAACCGCGAGGCAGCGCGCCGTCTCTTGGAAGTGGTTCTCTGCCTTCAACTTGAATTTCAATCTGGGAACAATGGTATCATGGGCTTTTTTTCCCTTTTCAAGTCATAATTCAAATGTCCTGAGGACATAGAACTCTTTTGATTCAGAGCCGCTGCTAAGAACTAGGGCGATTTGAGAAAACACTTATAACTATAGCAAGGTTGAATGGCTGAGCTCCCCAAACCTGAGGAGCATGTGAGTTAGGTTTCTGTGAATTTTCCACAAGGAATTCTTACACTCATGTAGGCTTCTCTCCACCACCCCGCAGACACTGGGGGTGTAGTCTAAATTTAATTCAGCCCAAAGTAAATCTGCTAGCAGTGTTCCTGTTTTTCATAGGAAAAAAAATTAGAATACAGGGTTTGACCATTAGAAATACATATATGAGGGTACTGAAACTGTCCTGAAAATTTCTAGAAATATGCTTGGCACACATGCTATACCTCAGAGCTAAATACCTCTTTAAAAAGTTATATCACGTGTCTGATTGTTACAGCATATGTCTAGTTATCCATGCCATGATTTGTATTTAAGCAATTAAGAATTAAACACATACATTTGATTCTATTCTTCATCAATAAAGTCAGGTAGCATATACGCACAAAAAAGCAAGTTGTCTAGTACCATCTTTTCCTAATGGTTTTTCTTAGTACTAATAGTGTAACATGTCTTTCCGCTAAGTGCAATGCCTTGTACAAAATGTCAACTGACTTATGAAATTGTTTTGAGCATGTCTAGGGAAGTACACTGACCATTTGGAAAATCCAAATGGTGTATATGCTGGAGTATGTAGATAGCCTGATGACATCTTATTTTAAGAAAGCCGAAAATGGGTAAAATTAACTCTTGAACAAGTTCAAACTGTCATGACGAACTTGTGTCCATTCTCTGAGAGCCTGAGAGGAAAAATTCATATCTGAGTCTGATATACTTTCACCTACCTGGGAAAAGGTAGGAAAAAAGGAAAAACGGGTGATCCTAGCGATCCTTTGCAACGTGATCCTAGTGGCAAAATGATCCTGGTTTGGAGAATCATTCCAGAATTAGCATCTTGCTTGTTCTCTTTACTTGGAACTCTGAGCCCCACCCCCATCTGAACATGCACACGCATCTTGCTGCTACTTTTCTCCTGTTTATCACAATATATCAGAGGATCTCGTC
The DNA here is from genome assembly GCA_004027735.1 of Carollia perspicillata. Classification (NCBI taxonomy): domain Eukaryota; kingdom Metazoa; phylum Chordata; class Mammalia; order Chiroptera; family Phyllostomidae; genus Carollia; species Carollia perspicillata. The sequence goes on from PVKM010018123.1 coordinate 21,729, forward strand.
CTTTCCTATGACTTAGTTATGATCTCTGTAGAGATAACGTCTCACAATATATTTGGTACATCTTCGTTTGGGTCTTCAGTTCTTTATTTCCAGCTGCCGCTAATGGCAATGACTTCAGAATTGGCTACGAAAGGAGCATTTACACCAGAGCCATTGGTAAATGCCACTCCCCTTCCCTGGAGGAGGTTGTTAAGTATTTCCCAGCACACCCGTAGCTGTCACCTGAACTTCCTGGTTACACCTCAGACACTCCACGTGCAGAACAAAACTAGTCTAGCAGCCTCCTGTCCTACGCCACACGCACGCAGACTGCCTCGCTCCTGCAGGCGCCGCCTGGTTCACTCCGCTCAGTCCCTTCCCAGGGCGTCCTTGGCGCTCGCTCTTCTCCACCGCATCCAAGCTTGCTTTTTTGATCATCTCATCCTGTCTGGCGACTTCACATACAGTTTATATGCAGAGCGCTTCCTAATTTATATTTCCGTCTCAGACCTCTCTGCAGACCCTTTTATCTAATTGCCTACTTGACATCCCCACTTGGACATCTAATAGACATCTCGAGCCTGACACGTGCTGCCCTGCACTCCTCATTGTCGCACAAATCTGCTCCAGCCTCAGGCCTTGGTTTATAGCAAGTCCATCTTTCTGATTGTTCAGGGCGGTGGTGGGGGGGACCTTTGACTCCTTTTCCTCTTTCACACTTCCTAGCCAATTTTTTTAGGAGGAAATCCTGTTGGTTCTACTATGAAACCATATCGTGATTCTGCTCCCTTCTCACCACTATCATGTCAGGGAAGTACCCTGGTGTGGCTCTTGTCACGTCTCACCTGGATTAATGCACGTGCCTCCTCATGCGTCTCCTCGTTTCTATCCTTGCTCCTTTATAACTTTTGCTCAATGCACAATTAGAGTAATCCCTAAAAATCGAAGTCAGATCATATTGTTCCTTGACCTCGCAACGCCTTAAGGGCTCCTATTTCACTCAGAACGAGAGACGGTGGTGTTCTTATGGCCTGAAAAATCCTATAAGATTTGCCCCAGATTTACTGTGATCTCGTTTCCTGTTATACCTGCTCTTGCTTACTCTGAAGTACCTATCCTGGCCTTGTTTCTGCTTATTGGACTTGCTAGACAGATTGCTGTTATTCCTTCTACCTGGTATGCCCCCCCCCCACCACCACCAGATAATCACTTGGCTAAGTCCCTCTGTCTCTTTCCGGTTTTGCGCTTTTCTCCCCTCCTCACCAGGCCTCCTCTGACAGCCCTGTTCAATGGAGCACCTGCCGGCTTCTTCCCTCAATGCTGATTCCCCCCTAACCTGCTGAACTTTCCCCATAGCACTGAACATCTGCAAACATGCTACACCATTTATGCATTTATCATGTCTGTTGCTTATTGTTTGTCTTTCCCACCTGAAATCAAGCTGCCGAGAGTAGGAATGTTGGCTGTTTTATTCCCTGATTTATATCAAGCATGAAGAACTACGACTGGTGCATAGTGAAAACTCTATAAATATCTATGAATGAGTGACCTGCCTGGAAAGGTAATTCATCCTTGACTTTTATTTTCTTCCCACATCTAAACCGTCTATACAAAAGTTCTGCCACTTCCAAGTCCTTCATTGGTGGACTCACCTCTTCGGGGCTCAGGGAACAGGGTACGTTCTGAGCGGGTGGCTCACCCTTGGGGTTTTCATCCAGAGTCTGGGGCTAGAAGGAGGGATATGTCCATCTGAAGCGACCAGAAGCAGAAAGAGGGTCAGAGTGAGTATTTACTGTCATGTCAGGAAAGTAGAACTTACTTTAAGTCCAAGAGGCATGTGGAAACTTGCTTGGAAACAAGCAATAGCACTAAAGGGTCAGAAGAAGGAAATAGAAGGATGATGCGGGAGGGGAAGCAAAGTGCGAGGACCCACACGAGAGCCAAAATAGGCCAGGACGGCTGTGGCACACACAGATCTCTGTCTGCATCTGTATCTGTAGATCCGTATCTCTGTCTCTCTACCTCTATCTCCATTTCTATCTCTATCTCAGCATATAAAGCCCTGCTACGTGGGGGAGGGTGAGTCTGGTTATGCTTTGTAATAGTTGTAGATAGTTCTGCCTGTCTGGTGTTTCCTCTATTTTATTCTATGCATTAAATTCCTACTATGACCTAAATCCCTATTAACTGGAGCCTGTGATACCAGAATAGTCTGCTCTTCTTGATACCCTTCCCCCTCTGTAATTCGTCCTTCGTCTCGATGCCAGACTCCTCGTCCAGAACACAGTGTTGATACTGCCACTTTTTCCCTTTAAAAACCTTCAGTGTCTCCCCACTGGCTACTGGGCTAAGCCCAGGCCTTTGAGTCCAGAGTATGGGGTTTGACGCCAAGCCGTACTTTGGAAATTCTTTCTCCCTTACTTCCATATGGTGAATTATTCATTCATTCATTCATTCAACAATTATCTCTTGAGCTTCTGGTATGAGCCTATAATGAATAAAAGTCATTTACCCTAATTGTACCATTCACCATTCCCTAAGTCCACATTATATGGTGTTTACCTCCTTCTCCATGCCATTCTCTTTTTCTGGAACATTCTTTTTTGTCACACTTCTAACTATAGCAATCATCTCTCTCTCTCAGTATTCAGTTAACATGCCCTGTCTGCCACATGGTCATCCCTGACCATGTTAGCAATCACGCCATCTTCTGGTGCAGACTCAACATGGTGTCCGCACGACACGCAGTCTTGTCCCTCTGGGCTTCCCTGCTGTGGGCTCCGCTCCAGGTCCAGGAAGCTACGGGCCATTCCAGCATGTTCGACCCTCCTCCTCTCATGCCCGGCTCACATTTCTCTGTTGGCTCGCAGAACTCTTCCTCCTCTCCCAGCTGTGAAAATGAGCACAGGAGCATCTCCTTCAGGAAACATTTCCCTGTCCCCTTCCGTCCTGGGACGATGTCATCATCATCCTTTCTCCCTTTAGTTATCAGCATCTCATTTGATCTGTATCAGGCATTTTTGATTCGGTAGTCATTTAGATGCCTTTTCCCCTCATGTGGCTTGAAGCTCATTTGGATTACAGAAACCACAGTCTGTCCCCATAGTGTATGGTCCAATTCTTTGTTCATAGCAAAGTCTTCAGTAGAAGTCTGTGGAAGGAATGAATGCCTCCATTTTGGGTCTGTATGTTATTGTCATGACACATATCAGATGGTAGGAGCTTAATATCTGGTGTATATTCTTGGGTTGGGTATATATATGTATAAATAAATTTTACTATTTTATGTAATGCAAACATAAGTGTAGCTTCTGTATGTGTGTATACATATATATGTGTGTGCGTGTGTATATAACTGATGTGTGTGTGTGTGTGTGTGTGTGTGTGTGTGTGTAATGTGGTATGCGGTCCCTGGTACATAATAGAAGCTTAATAACATTACCCATTACCTTCCCTTGGGCGAAATATATCAAGAAAGCTCTGTAGTTAATTAATAGGAAGCATAAGCAAAAGCGTCATGGAGTCACGGCTGTTCAGTGCAGGACATGGGCCACGCATATGAAAGCAGTCACATGTGAGTAGTGTTGGCACAG
>PVKM010018124.1:0-25310 GCA_004027735.1 Carollia perspicillata
TCTCTGGGACAGCATGAATGGGCCTGGAGACTATTATGTTAAGAGAAGTAAGCCAGTCAGAGAAAGACAGGTACTGTATGATTTTGCTTATATGTGAAATTTAATGAACAAGCTGAATTAACAAACAGGATACAAACAGACTCACAAGACAGAGAATGGACTGTCAGTTATTACAGGTGGGGAATGGGGAGCTAGATGAAAAAGGTGAAGGAATTAAGCAAAAAAAAAAAAAAAAAAAAAACCTCATAGATACAGACAACAATGTGGTAAATTACCAGAGTGAGTGGGGGTTGGGGGAGACAGAAGAGGGTAAAGGGGGGTAAATGGTGATGTAAAAAGGCTTGACTTGGGGTGATGAACACACAATACAATACACGGATGATGTGTTATAGAATTGTACACCTGAAACTTACATAATTTTATTAACCAACATCACTCCAATGAATTCAATAAAAAATAAAAATAAATCAGAGATGCTCCTTAGTTAAAAAAGAAAAAAATGAACCAAAAACAAGGAGTATGAAACAAAAAGAGACAGTAAACAAAATAATTGTAAATACTGTATTTCTGGACCGTAAGACACACCTAGGTTTTAGAGGAGGAAAATAGGGAAAAAATTTTGAAGCAAAAAATGTGGTAAAATATTTAATAACATAAATAACATAACATTTCAGCAATGTAAATGTAAACAGAACTCAACAGCATCATTAACAACAATTATTGCTCCCAAATTTGAAGGAGAGAAGTGTATCTTATAGGCTGAAAAATACAGTATGTGAATAACCTAATTAAGCATTCAGTGTAAAAATAGAAATCTTGTGGAAGATACTAATTTTAGGGTTAGAATTGTTAAAAAGAAATGGAACTGAAGTGTTAAACAACAATAACGTGGAAGAAAAAAAGGATAATTTAAATTAAAGTATTCTTGAGTCCTTGCATTATTTAGGAAGGAAAAGGAGATAGTAATTAGTTTTAGATATTACTGAGTGAAATATACATGGTAAAACATTAAGGGTAGCTCATAACAATAATAATAGAATGTTTGCCTTGATGTAGATTGAGATGGTACATGGAATAAAGCTTTATCATTACAAGTGGAGAATGAAAAGAGAGAGAGAGAAAAAAAGAAAGACAGTGATTGGAAAACACAAAACAAAAGGGTGAAAACACAAAATACATTAGGAACCACAATGCAAATGGCATAAATTCATATGTGAAAAGGAAATTTCTTAGATTATTCTACAATGGAACAAAATAAAAACCTTCTTAGTTAAATTTATTCCTAGGTATTTTCTTTCTCTTGTTTCTATAACAAAGGAATTTTTCTCCTAGTTTCTCTTTCTGATAGTTCATTGTTAGTGTACAAAAATGCTATCATCTTCTGAATATTGACTTAGTATCCCACTACTTTGCCAAATTCACTTAGGGTAGTAGTTCCTAGAGCAAGAAAAATAAAGGGAAAAATAAACAAATGAGACTACATCAAATTAAAAACTTCTGCACAGCTAAAGAAACCACCCTCAAAATGAAAAGGGGACCAACCATATGGGAGAACATATTTGCCAATGACACATTGCATAAGGATGTAATCTCCAAAATATATAAAGAAATGACTCAACACCAGGAAGACAAACAATACAATTATAAAATGGACAAAGGGCTTGAACAGACACTTCTCTAGGTAGGACAAACAGATGGGCCATACACATATGAAAAGATGTTCAACATCCCTAACCATCAGAAAGATGCAAAATAAAACCACAGTGAGACACCACTTCACACCAGTCTGAATGGCCATCATGAACAAATCAATAAACAACAAGTGTTGGTGAGGTTGTGGAGAAAAGGGAACCCTAGTGCACTGTTGGTGGGAATGCAGACTGGTGCAGCCACTATGGAATATAGTATGGAATTTTCTCAAAACACTAAAAATGGAATTGCCATTTGACCCAGAGATTTTGCTGCTGGGAATGTACTCTAGGAATCCCTAATCGCCAACTTAAAAGAACGTATGCACCCCTACATTCATAGCAGCACTATTTACTTAGTGCTGGAAACAGCCTAAGTGCCCACGATCAGATGAGTGGACCAAAAAACTGGTGCATTTACACAAAGGAATACTACACAGCAGAAAGGAAGAAGGAGCTCCTACTTTTTGTACCAGCATGAATGGAACTGGAGAATATTATTCTAAGTGAAATATGCCAGTCAGTAAAGGACAAATACGGTATGATCTCACTTATAAGAGAAATTTAAGGAACAAATTAAACTAATGAGCAAAATAGAACCAGAGGGGTAGAATCATGGAATAGGCTGGCAACAGTAAGAGGGGCAGAGGGAGGTAGGCACTGTTTGGAAGAGGGTGAAAGGGTTAGTCAAAGAACATGTATGACTGACCCATGGACATGAAAAACTGTGGGTGTTGACTATAGAATTGGGGGTGGACTGGACAGAGGAAGGCAAAGGGTGAAAATTAGGACAACTGTAATAGAATAAACAAGAATAGCCCTGGTTGGTGTAGCTCAGTGGAATAAGCACAGGCCTGTGAACCAAAGGGTTATGAGTGTGATTCCCAGTCAGGGCACATGCCTTGGTTGCGGGCCAGGTCCCCTGTGGCGGGTGCACAAGAGGCAACCACACATTGATGTTTCTCTCCCTCTCTTTCTCCTTCTCTTTCTCTGCCTCTAAAATTAAATAAATAAAATATTTTAAAAAATAAACAAGAATAAAATTTAAAAAAAATAAGCGGGCAAATGTGGGTCTAACTGAAGGTTTGTTAAATCCTATAATGTTCCTCAAGCTGTCATTTTGCCTAAGGTAAAGCTGTTGCGCTCTTTTTTACAGATCTAGTAGCAGAAACTAAAGATTTCTCTCAGTTGTAGTCTTTTACTTACACAAAATATAAATTTTATGAAAAGTACTGAGATGAATTTCCTATGGGAAGAAAAAGTTGATCAATCACCCACTTAGGACTACCAGGTTCAGAGGCTTAGTTAAAGGAGACCAAGTGCCCTCTGTCCCTGACCAAAGTGCCTGCTCGTGGGGATCTGGAGGAAGGCACCCAAAGCAGCTGAGATAAACCCCAACTGCAATTCTCAAATTGCGATTAACCTATTTTCCTATGTGATATGGAAGAGACAGAAAGCAAAGATGTATAGCACTGACTGCCCTCTTTGGAGATCCAGTCATTGAACCAGGGACTCTGGCTTTTGTGAGCATCACCTGAGTGTTTTGAAGTACATTTCAGATTCCTCAGTTTAAAAATAGATGATTGGCAGAGGGGCAGGGGAAGAAGTGTGAGTCTCAGGCTTTAAGTGAATGAGATCTTTCTGCAGCCTTCTCATTCCCCACACTGCTGATGTCACAAGGTAAAAATGAATCCTCAGCTTGTTCTGGTTTCCAAGTTACAATCTCTCTGCTTCTTCTCTACTTCCCTTCAGAAATCCATGGAGTCTGCAAAACTACTTGACAGACAACAATTCTTACAGAGAACAGACATACACATTACTCCACTGAAACTCTCTTGCCCAAGAGTTGAAAGCATAACTCTTGTGCATAACAGCTTTAACTATAAATATGTGTTTTTGCCATTCATCACTTTTTCCCTCTTAGAGGACACCATGTGTGATCACATTCTGGGAGGCAATACAATCTGTAGCAGGTGGGGTCTATAACTGGCCTGCCTGGGGAGTAGCAGAAGTTGGGTTCAGATGGGACTGACCTTATGGGTTTGGTTAGTAGGCATTTGTGAATGGGGTTTTCAACCTAAACAGAAAACTGGGCTGCCTCTGAGCCCCCCTAGGGGTATAATGGAAACCAATGTGAGTATTTTTCGGGGAAGTGACAAAGAGAACGTGAGGAACTTGTGATATTAAATGTCAACAATATTTACCTGCAAAATACTCATATTTATTCCTACAACAATCTTGTGTATAACCCCCTGGGCTCACTCTGGACCTTCTTTATTCACCTTTGTCCCTGGAACACATAGGGCAGGGCTGACAGTGACCAAGTGCACTGAGGCCTGGGCAGTGTCCCCTAACCCACCAAGGTTACTGGCAGAGCCAGAACATTCTTTCTCTCATATCTTGGTTGTTCCTATTTTGATCAGAAGCTAAATTATAAAAAGATAATGTCAGGGCAAAGAAAAATAGTGATAAAGTGATAACTGATACATTTTATTATAGGCAAACTATGTAAATCAAGTTCGAATTATTCGTTTAGGTAGCCTACATCGTTGAAATTAACTGGGAGATGAACAATTTGCTTTGCACCCTCAAGGAATCAATTTATTTGTTGGAAATGCTTTCAAGATGGGATTTCTAAAACTCATTAATTTCACTGATATATGTTGAATGCCTCCATATCCAAGGTGCTGGGAAAAAAACAGTGAAACGGACTCAGGGTTTTCTCTCAGCAGTGTGTGGTCCAGAAGGAGAAAAAGATTTGTTAACACGTCATCTAAACCCTCCCTGAGAGTTGTTATGGAAACTCACAGGGGGACATCAAATCCTCCTCTGCTTGTGGTGGTTACTGTTGGTGCGGGGGCATGTTAGGGAAGGTTCTCTGGAGGAATAGCTAAGTTGAAACACGAAGGATGAAAAAGAGTTATTTGATTGAAGAAGGTGGAGAAAGAGTGTTTTAGCTTTAGGAGTTTGTTAAAATGTTTGGGATGGAATACAAGAGAATGTTTCCCATGACCTACTGAGAGTTCAAATATGCGAGGCAGAAGCAGTAAGGGGCAAAATCATAAGGCATCTGTGTGTCTAGTGGTTAGTTCCGTTGTACTTAGACTGAGTAGTAGTCCCTCTTAGCTGAGAGTGTTCTACTTGGGGTTTACCATTGTGCATTTCATTCCTATTCTATGTTTCCAAAGCTCTGTTCATTACCTTAGTGCTAAGAGATATGCATTAATGGTCTGGGAAGAGAAACATCAGTTCACCACTTCTCCCAGAAAGGAAAATAAGGGTCTAACGGAGGCACCAGACACAAAGATAGAAATGAGAACTTTGGGTATCCACGTTGCCCAGAGATCAGTGAAGTTTCTCAGGATGGAGACACCAGAAAGTTTCAAAGTATCATAAGCAACCATTGTTAAGAATTTAGCTCAGTTCCTACTTTATTGTTACATTTGCAGATTACATGATGGTATCGATTTCTAAAGGAAAATATTATGGATAAATGAGAAATTTTCCAGATGGCCATAACTGTAACTAGCGTGAATTCTATTCAAGAGCACCACACTTTTACAGATTTTTTTCTTCTGCCTTTGCTAATACTTTAGGAACAATAACCATTGTTACTGTTGGCAGATTTCCCAGATTCCACCTACAGTTTAACAGTAAAAACAACCCTAATTCGTAACACTCGAAGAACACTTACAGGTTATGGAACACTTCTACGGGCTAGCACCTCACCTCTCCCATTTCCGTGATGCCTTTTACCTACACGGACATGTGATTAAAATGTAAGTTCTGGCTTCATTTTCTCATAAACGGTCCCGGTCATATTAAAATATTTCAACATGCCTTGGATTTCAAGCATGGTCAATGATTTTTATTTTCTCATCTAAAAGTTCTGTCCCCAATTATAAGAAATTGTTGGCTTCTTCTACTGTATCTTTGAGATGCACTGGTTTCTACCATACCATGTTATTTGCAAAACCTCTGATGTACCCAAGAGGAGTGAAAGAAAAAGAATGGGCAACCATTAAAACAACAGAAAAAAAAAAAAGAACCATGCTTTGTTATGACTATGTGTGGATCCCTTATTGAACTACAGTCTAGGCATCTGAGAGAGATTATTTTAATCCTCACAAGAAACCAGCGAGGTAGGTTCCATATTAGCATTTTTAATGAAACACTTCCAGAGAGTAAATCAGCATCTGTACTGCCATTGTAATTGGCATGTGTGATTTCCCAGCCCCAACTCTTTCCACCAGGCCGTGCTCAAAGGTTTCCCATTCCAAGGTGACTTGTTTTAAACCACCCAGATCATCTGATATGCTAAAACTTATTGGAATCTCTGATCATCGGGTTGGAGGATGCAGAACTAAAGCAAAGGGAAGTACAAAATTACTCTTTAAAAATGACAAATATTCTGGATGTGGCTAATTATTATGAAACCTATATGTAAAAGAAAATTATGAAAGTAGAACTATCAGCCTTGCAATGCCATTAACCATATCATAACTCTTCACATGATCTTCTCCCATCATAAAGTGGTCTTGCAAATGCCTGACCTTAAGTTACTCTATCACATGGTGCACCTCATCAGTGCCACACACTATTGAGAATACTGTGGTTTTCACAGTGTGATATTTTTTATCTCTTCAAATTAGTAAGTCAAAGTAATTTCACCTAGAGTGATCCTGCACCAAAAATATACTGGTGACTTTGCGACAATTCTGTATATTTTCTCTATCACTTATTTTTCGTAATTTTTGTGTACGTTTTTACTCTGAATCACGTACTCTAGGATAAAAAGATCCAGGCAGGTTAAGAAGCCAGTGTTGCTTATCCTGAAACTTTCTCCAAGAGCTAGATACAGGGAAGGAGGAGAGCTTTCTTTCTGACTGATGAAATCAGCAAGCAGCAGGGGCAAGTTAAGCCATGACAGTTCTTCTAAGAAAGAGTACTTGTGGGCTGGCAGGTCTGAAATAACCTGGGAGAACAGAAGCACAAATTACATCACAAATTAGGCTACAAAGTCAGTACTTCAATGTTTGCCACGAAACTAACACAGAAAGCAAGAATGAGAGAAATCAGGTTCTGTGATTGCATTTGGGGAAGGTGGCCAGTTTGATCAGGTTGGGTTCAGGAAATGACAGCACAACAAATACAAACTTTGCCTCCTGTTCACTGTTCATCTCTTATCTGAACACCTCCTTCCTCCATTTTGCACATTTTTTCCTTGAAGTCTTTTACAATAATTTCTTGTTTTGCAAAAGGATTTCAAATTTGAACCAGAAAGTACATGGTGCTGTAGGCCAAATTTCCAGTTAATGAACTTGGGCCTTCTGAAGTGCATGTTGGAAGAGGAATTTATTTATATAAAATATACTGTTGACCCCTGATAGCCTGTGATGTTTGCCATTACATTATGTGATTTCTGATTTTACTTTGAGTTGAATTTGGTTTGTCACAGTTCAAAAGGACAAGATCTGCACAGTGTCTGATACATAAGGGACTCTGAAAAAAATAAAAGAATAAATGAATCAATAAATCGATGCATGTCTGAATGCAATTAAAATATATTAACATGAGCTGACAAAATCTATTGTCTTAATTCTAAACTAGAAATAAAACATGATTTTTCAAGGAGAAAATACAAGAAGTATTCATTCAGTCACTAATTCATTCAGATCTAAGCACTAGGCTAGATTCTTAATATAGAGTATTAAGTAAAACAAATGGTGTATCACTTTGAGATACAGGGATTATTTTTTATTGACTTATTTGCTCTAATAAGAAAGTGTCTTTAAATTGTTTTAGGATTTTCTTAGGTAAGTGTTTTAGGATAACCTGGACCTACGAGAAAACCCTTGCCCCTCCAGATATATTTGAACATCTGTGGATTATACTGAGATTAATATAACCTTCAATATTTTATTACACTGTATTTGTCAAGGTGGATGAATTTGGCAGAGAAAAGCTCCAAATTAGATTTGAAATCCAGGGGCTGGAACCTCTTTTCCCACAACATAGAGTCTCTTATGTCAAAAAGTCTCATCCATGTTGCAAAAATAAACAAAATAAGAAGAGTGAAAAATCTGGCTTTTGGAATTAGCAACAGTAGGGAATAGAAATGCAAACAGAATGAGACAGGAAGGATAATTTACTGAATTGTAGTTTCCTTTTAAAATCTGTTTGGAGGGGACTTTGCTTTTATCACAATGTTCATCCATTTAGCATTCCTTTTTTTAGGAGTAAGTATTGATTTGCAAAAATAATGGCTCCTGCTGAAAGATGAAAATTTTTTATTTAAAAAAATAACATCTCCTAGGTTATGTTATTTTTAAAGAAATCTAGAAGAAGAAGTGACTAACTTGATTTTGTTGGTTTCCACTGGGTTTGTTTTTCAAATCTTGCAGTGTTTCCATTGTTAGATACAATTCAAAGCCTATGTATTGACAGGGGCATAACTTTTTTGGGGGGTCCCCAATAACTGTTTTCTTTAATAGTCTCCAATTCTAAAACAAAAACTTTTTCCAGAAGATAAAAACTTGCTAAGGTTTGAGTATTTGATTCTTCTAAATTCATCCCTATGAATAATGCCAAATGGAACTAATTTCTGTACATGTGTATCAGAAGACAACCTTCAGCAAAATGGATCACAGTAAACTTAACTCCACTCTTTGAGGTGGGGTGACAAACCTCACCAATGTCTCAAAGTGGCTGTAGTAGAAAGGAGGAAGTAAGGGGCAGCTTTAAAAGACACACAATTCTTATAAGTTACCCTATATGTAAATAATACTGTGCAGTGTGTATTGCCTCAATCAAACAGTAATCTTCTGACATAAATGTTGCCATATTCCCCCTTTTATAAGGGGGGAAACTGAAGTTCGGAGAGGTTAACAGATTTGGGGAATAGAGCTAACTCTGAAACTAATTTTCTCCTGAGAAGCAATAGGAGATATGTGTGTACATTTGTTTGTGTGTGTATATGTATGTGTATACATATACATGTATATGCATGTGTGTATGTGTATGTGTGTGTGTGTGTGTGCATATGGAGGAAAAGAAGAAGAGAGGGAGAGAGAAAGAAAGAGAGATTGCGATTGATTTAGTGCATAGAATTGGCTCAAGTGATTATAAAGTCTGACAAATCCCAAGATCTGCTATCAGTTCGTAAAAGACCCAGGAGAACCAGTGTGCAGTTCCCACTTGAGTCTGAAGACCTGAGAACCAGGAGAGCTGATAGTGTAAGTTTCGGTCTGAAAGCTGGTAGATTTAGGCTTGAGACTCTAGAACTGCCAGTGTTTCAATCTGATTCTGAGGAGTGGAAAAGACCGACACCTCAGCTCAGTCAGGCAGCAGAAATCCCTTATTATTCAGACTTTTTGTTCTATCCAGGTCTTCTACTGATTGGATAAGGTCCACCCACATAAGGAAAGCTAATCTGCTTTCCTCAGTCTACCTCTTCAAATGTTAATCTCATCCAGAAATACTCTCACAGTCACCCCCAGAATAACCAGATATCTGGGCACTCTGTGACCCTGTCAAGTTGACACATAAAATGCTCTACCACAAAGACGTTCTGAGTCTAAATCCATGTTCTGCTTGTTCAATCACAGTACTAAGCCCCCTTTCCAGATCTGCTTCTGAGGCTGTGATTCATACTCTTGCTTATGTCTCTAGTCCTGCAACACTTTTACCTGTTGTCATTTATGTTTCTCTAAGTGACTCTGTTGATCGAAGTTAATAAAGTTCAACTGTGGGTGATTTTTGCTCTCATGGGGACACATGACCATAGCAAATCCTTTTGGTTGTCATGACTGCAGTGAGGTGATGGAGGGGACGGTCTTCTGGCATCTATGAGGTAGAGAACAGGGATTCTGCTAAAGATCCTGCAGTGTGCAGAAAGGGCTCTGCAACAAAGAATTACCCACACCAAATGTCACTTGTGTCAGGTTCAGAAGATGCCCTAGTGTAAGGGTTTTTAGGCCCATGGTTGGTTTGGGAAGATCTGAATATAACATGGAAATATATACAAAATCTAATATGCACACTTTGTACTATTTTTCCCCTGGGGAGAGTTCATGGCTATTATCAGATTGTAACAGCGGTCCACGCTCTTTGTGGTGGATGATGGCAGATTGGAAATTAGCATGCAACTTCTGTTGTGCCTTCCTGCATTGCATAGTCTGGATGGCCAAAACCTGTATTTCCCCAACTCACTTGTAACTATGGTACTGAAAATAAATTAAGTTCTTCCAGGTAAATGGAAGCAGAAGTGAGGAAATAGCCCTATTTCTACTGCTTTAGTTGTTTTCTGCTGGCAAGTGTGTTGGTAGTTATCATGTTGGATTTTTCAGCATTATTTTTCCAGGGGCTGGCCCAGAGGAGCTTCATGGGTGGTGAGAGGCAGTGCAGTGACAGTGGTGGTAAGACAGTGGTTTTCTAATCTAAAATCACCACTAACAACAGTATGCCCTTGAGATCCGTGGTTCTAGAAGCAGCCTTCTCAGTTCCCATCTTTCCAACAGAGGCAGGGATAACAGCTCCTCTGATGACCAGTTTTGTGAAATATATTTTCAAGAGTTATTTCTGGAGGCCCAGCCTAGAACCTGTTTCTCCATGCCATCTACAATTTGGAAAGTACTTAATTTCCTATGTTGAATCATATTCTATTTAAAATATTGAGGGGAGTATCTGTTCTTACAATTCAACCCTATAGATACACCTCCAAAAAGTTTATAACTACTGATTTGTTGAAATACTACCCTGATAGGGCTGTTGATTCTTTTTTCACTGTACTCATTTACTTGGATGGCATGGTCTCCTTGATATCTGTGTCATAGAACTGTTAAAACATGTTTTACCTGGTGCATCAGAAAGCTTGCCATTGTGGAGAACAAGCAGACTTCATGTAATCAGACTTCACTGGTGTGTAACTATTACTGTATAGGGAAGATATATTGAAACATTAACACTGGAAAGGCCTAAGAGACCATCCAATTTAATTATTCTTGCACAAAATGGAAAACTGTGGGAAATTCCAGGTTTTCACAATGACCAGAGGGCACTATTGGCATTTAAAGCTCAGGGGCCATGGATGTTAAATGTCTGGGCAGATCTCCACTGTAAACAATTGCTACTTTACTGCCAGTGTTCGTAACACTCTTGTTGAAAAACACCAATTGCTTTGTTTTATTGCAGAAGCAAGTGGCACACAGAACAATGAAATGATTTTCCTATAGTCCTAAGAACCCATAGCACTAGGACTGAAACCCAGACCTTCTAACTCCCAGGGGAGAGGTCTTCCCTCGCCACAACAGAAGTGCCTCTCTGATGTCACCAAGTGACCTAGGGAGTCAGGACATAAGCCTGTGAATGCAATTAAGAAGAGCTGAAGCAGGTTATCAGGTATCTGTTCTTCAGTCAGATGTACCTAAATGGCCAGGCCATTGTTTTATCTTGTTTTGTACATGGGCAGAGTCAGTTCTGATTATTCATTATTCATCCTGTGCCAATTGTTAAATGTTTTGTATACTACCCTTGAGTTACAGAATCTAAAAAAAAGTTCATGAAGGGACTCTGGCTTGGCATTTGAGTTTGTTCTCTGCATGGTTGCTCTATCTTACAATGTGTATTCCTTGTGCACATAGGGAACTTTAAATTCCTCTTTCTCGTTATAGTTAATTACCAAGTGGGAATCCCCTGATATCATGTCTCAAAAGAGTACCTCACTTGCTGTAGATTTTGTCCCTGCTGTGATGTTTTCCTTTCTGAGATGTTCTAGATTAAGCTTGAAAGTTTTGCAAATGTCTTGAGACTCTCAACTTGTCCCCAGGATTCATGGTGCATGACTAATTGTGCAGGAATCAATGATTAGTTCTTACTTTGGAGAATCATATCTTTCAGCTGAACAGATATCAGATTTAATGGCTAGGGTGCCTCTTTTTAGTGTAGAATTGAGCCAAAATCAACTTTCTCTAAGAATCAGTTTACTGAATCTTTATGAATAATTTGTAAGCTTGTATTTACCCATATGGTAATTTTTTAAATGTGGGCATTAAAAATGAGGTAGATAATTAAGCTAGAAATTAGGACATAGTAAATTAAATCTTGACTTTGGCCTTGAACCTATGAGTATTTATCATCCATATCTCCTGAAGAAGTGAACTGCTTTTTTGCAGGGGTGAGGTCTTACTGCCTTTCCACCTGTATAAAGTAGACATTTATTCATTTGTTCACACCACTGACAAATAGGTACTGCTAGGTACATGTCATTTATCTAAGGTAATTCATCTTAAGTGTAGGTATTAGTTTGTTTGCTGGATACAGTAATTTTTTATCAGTATTTTATAATAGCCGATGTTTCTTTTTTAAAATCATGTTTTTTTAGTTGTAATTCTTTTACAGTGGGCCCAGTTTTTTAGGTTGTCACAATGACTGAAGGGTGCTACTGGCATTTAAGGCTCAGAGGCAAATGATGTTAAATATCTGTCCATGTGCAGGGCAGATCTCCTCCGAAAACAGTTGCTTTTCCCCCTTTGCCCTCCTCTGCCCATCCCAACCCCTGCTCCTACAGACAATCCCCACACTGTTGTACATGTCCATTTTGTCACTCATACATGTTCTCTCACTAGTCCCTTCTTCTTTCCACCATTATATCCCTCCCCTCCCTCTGGTCATGTCAGTCTCTTCCATGTTTCCATGCCTGTGGTTCTATTTTGTTCATTAGTTTACTTTGTTCATCAGATTCCTCTTATAGGTTAGATCATGTGGTATTTGTCTTTCACCACCTAGTTTATCTCACTTACCATAATATTCTCCAGTTCCCTTCATGCTGGCACAAAAGATAGGGGTTCTTCCTTTCTTTCTGCTGTGTAGTATTCCATTGGGTAAATGTACCACAGTTTTTGATCCATTCATCTACTCATGGGCACTTAAGCTGTTTCTAGCACTTGGCTATTGTAAATACCACTGCTATGAACATATATGGGTGCATAAGTTCCTTTGAATTGGTGTTTCAAGATTCCTAGGGTATATTCCCAGCAGCAGAATCTCTGAGTCAAAAGGCAGTTCCTTTTTTAGTTTTTTGAAAAAATTCCATACTGTTATTCACAATGGCTGCACCAGTCGGTATTCTCACCAACTGTGCACTAGAGTTCCCTTTCCTCCATTACCTCACCAACACTTGTTTGTTGATTTGTTAATGATGGCCATTCAGACTGGTGTGAAGTGGTATCTCATTGTGCTTTTAACTTTCATCTCTCTGATGGCTAGTGATGCTGAACATCTTTTAATATGTGTATGAGACCTCTGTATGTCCTCCTTGGAGAAGTGTCTATTCAGTTATTTGCCCATTTTATAATTGGATTGTTTTCTTCCTGGTGTTGAGTCGTATGATTTCTTTATATATTTTGGAGGCTAAACCCTTATGCAATGTGTCATTGGCAAATATATCCTCCCATATGGTCAGTTCCCTTTTCACTTTTGAGGATGGTTTCTTTAGCTATGAAGAGGCTTATTAATTTGATGTAATCCTATTTTTTATTATTTATTTCCTTGCCCTAGGAGATATATCAGCAAAAATATTGCCATGTGGAATATCTGAAGTTTCCCTACCTATGTTTTCCTCCAGGGATTTTAATGTGTCACAGCTTATATGTAAGTCTTTTATCCATTTTGAGTTTATTTTTGTGTATATTGTAACTTAGTGGTGTAGTTCCATTTTTTTGCATGTACCAGTTCAGTTCTCCCAATACCATTTATTGAAAAGACTCTCTTTACTCCATTGTTTGCTCTTACCTCCTTTGTCAAACATTAATTGACCATAAAGACATGGGTTTATTTCTGGGCTCTGTTCTTTTCATTAATCTATGTATCCATTCTTACATCAATGGTCTTGTAGTATAGTTTGATGTCAGGTATTGTGGTCCCTCCTACTTTTTTTTTTTCTCATCATTGCTGAAGCTGTTTGGGATTTTTTGGCTCCATATAAATATTTGAAATATTTGTTCTAGTTCTGTGAAATATACCACTGGAATCTTAATAGGAATTGTGTTGAATCTGTAGATTGCTTTGGGTAGTATGGACATTTTAATGCTGTTCATTTTTTCAGTCCATGAACACAATATATGCTTCCATTTATTTGTATCTTCCTCAATTTCTTCCTTCAGTGTCCTATAGTGTTCTGAATACAGATCCTTTACCATCTTGGTTAGATTTATTTCCTAAGTACTTTATATTTTTCTTTTTGCTATAATAAAAGGCATTTTTCCTGCTTTCTCTTTTTGATATTTCATTTTTGATGTACAAAAATGCCTTTAATTTCTGAATATTGACTTTGTATCCTGTTATTTTGCCAAGTTCATGTATTAGGTTGAAGTAGTTTTTTGATGAAGTCCATAGGGTTTTCTATGTACACTGTCATGTCATCTATCAATATATTTTACTTCCTCCTTTCCAATTTGGATGCCTGTTATTTATTTTTCTTGTAGGATTATTGTGGCTTGAACTTCCAGTACTATATATATTGAATAAAAGGGGTAAAAGGAAAAACCCTTGTCTTGTTCCTGATCTTAAGGGGAAAGCTTCTCGTTTTTGCCCATTGAGTAGAATGGTTGTAGGTTTCTTGCATATGACTTTTATTATGTTGAGGTTAGGTCCCTGTATTCCCACTTTGTTGAATGTTTCTATCACAAATGGGTGTTGTACTTTATCAAATGCTTTTTCAGCATGTATTGATATGACTATGTCATTTTTATCCTTCATTTTGTTTATGTGCTGTATTGTATTTATTGGTTTGCAAATACTGTACCATCCTTTCATCCTTGGCATGAATCCCACTTGATCATGATCTATGACATTTTTAATGTATTCTACATCCAGCTTGCCAATATTTTGTTGAAAATTTTAGCACCTATGTTCATCAGAGATAATCGCCTGTAGTTTCTTTGATGTGCCTTTACCTGGTTTTGGAATTAAGGTGAGATTGGCCTCATAAAAAGAGTTTTCAAGTCTTCCTTCTTCTTAAATATATTGGAATAGTTTGGGAAGAATAGAAGTTAGTTTTTCCTTAAATTATTGGTAAAATTCACCTGTGAAGCTAGCCAGTCCAGGGTTTTTGTGTGTCAGGAGTTTTTTTATTACTGCTTCAATTTCGCTAGTTTTATCAGTCTATTCAGGCTTTCAGCTTCTTCTTGATTCAGTTTTGGAAGATTATGTTTCCAGAAATTTGTCCATTTTGCCCAGGTTGCCCAATTTCTTGGCATATAGTTGTTCACAGTAATTTCCTACACTCCTTTTTATTTAACTTCACCTCTTTCATTTCTGGTTTTATTTATTTGGGTCCTCTCTCTGTTTTTCTTGATGAGTCTGGTTAAAGGTTTGTCAATTTTGTTTCTTTTTTCAAAGAATCAGCTCCTGAATTTATTGACCCTTTGAATTGTTCTTTTAGTCTCTTGTCGCAGCCCGCTGCGGCAGGGGGTCATAAGTCAGGGTGAAGGATGAAATTATTATTGTTTAATAATAATATTAAAGGAGAGGACCAAGACTCAGCTGGTCATGGCGAGTTTATTGAAAGAGACCAAAGCTTTTAAACACAGTGCCTCAAAAGCTACAGAGTGTATAGCAGTCATGTCCTTGAGATAAAGCTTACAGATTCCCACAGGACAAGGTTCTCATAACACATACTTCCTTGCACCTGCAAAGAAGGCCATGCCTTCCTCCTGCACATGGGAACAACCAGATAATCAGCAGTTGGGAGGCAGTCTGGGCCCAGAACGGCCTTGAGGCTAGAAACCAGGTTTCTATCACCATTCCTGCGGTGAGAAACCCTCTCCTTAACCCCTTATGGCCACTGGGCCCCTACAGTCTCTGTCATTTAATTTTGCTCTGACCTTAATTATTTCCTTCCTTGTGCTCCCCTTAGGTTTTGTTTGTTGTTGTTCTTTTAATTCTTGTAGATATAGGGTTAGGTTGTTTATCTGAGGTTTTTCTATCTTCTTTATTTAGGACTGTATTGCTATGAACTTCCTTCTCAGGACTGCCTTTGTTGTATTCTGTTGGTTTACAGGATACAACTGTTGTATCCTGTTGGTTTACAGGGCTCACGAGTCTTCACTTTCATTTTTTCCTGTTATTTTTTATTCCTTCTTTGATCTCATTGTTGACCCATTCATTATTTAATAACATGTTGTTCAGTCTCCATGTATTTGAATGCTTTTGAGTTTTTGTCTTGAGGTTGGTTTCTAATTTCAACCCATTGTAATCTGAGCACATGTTTGATAAGATTTAATTTTTTAAAAAAATTATTGAGGCTTGTTTTGTGTCCTACCATGTGGTCTGTCTTTGAATATGTTCCATGTACATTTGAAAAGAATGTATATTTTGCTTCTTTGGGATGAAAGCTTCTGCATATACCAATTAAGTACATTTGATCTAGAGTTTCATTCAGTGCCACAATATCCTTGTTGATTCTTGGTTCAGAAGACTTTTCCATTGTTATCATTGGGGTGTCAAAATCCTCTATGATGAGTGTGTTGTTGTCAATATCTTTCCTGAATTCCTCCGGTATACTTTTTCTATATTTAGGTGCTCCTATGTTGGGTGTGTATATGTTTACAAGGGTTATATCCTCCTGTTGGATTACTCCCTTAAGTATTATGTAATAACCTTCTTTGTTCCTTTATATGGTTTTATTTTGAAGTCTATTTTGTCTGGCCTAAGTATTGCTACCCCAGCTTCTTTTCATGTTCATTTGGTTAGAATATGTTTTTCTATCTCTTCATTTTCAACCTGTATAGATCTTTTGTTCTAAGGTGGGTTCTCTTGTAGACAGCATATATACGAGTTGTGTTTTCTTATCCATTCAGTTACACTATGTATTTTGATTGGAGCATTTAATTCATTCACATTTAGGTTATTATTGATAGGTACTGACTCATTGTCATTTTTCCATACCTGTGTCCATCTCCCCCTTTCTCTCTCTCTCTTTATTCTCCTTTTTGTAGCAGTCCCTTTAGCATCTCTTGCCATGCTGGTTACTGCAGATATACTCTTTTAGCTTTCTTTTGTTTTGGGAAGCTCTTTATTTCACCTGCCATTTTTAAATGAGAGCCTTGCTGGATAGAGTAGTTTAAGTTATAGGTTCTTGCTTTTCATTACCTGGAATATTTCATGCCAATTCCTTCTGGTTTTTAGTGTTTTTGTTGAAAAATCAGCTGGTAGCACTAGGAGAGCTCCCTTTTATGTTACTAGCAATTTCTCCCTTTCTGCTGTTAAGGTTCCCTCTTTATATTTAAAATTTGCCATTTTAATTATGATACATCTTGGAGAATACATTTTTGGACTTGTCTTAGCTGGAACCCTCTGTGCTTCCTGAACTTCCATGATTTTTTTCCCTCATCAAGTAAGATAAGTTTTCTGTCATTATTTTTTCTCAAACAGTATTTCTATCCCTTGCTCTTTTTCTTCTACTTTTGATATTTCTGTGATGTGGAAGCTGTTATGTTTCATGTTGTCCTGCAGCTCCCTTAAACACTCTTCATTCTTTTTGAGTCTTTTTTCATTTTTTGCTTTGACAGGGTCTTTCTATCTACCTTGTCTTCTAGCTCATTGATTTCACCCTCAACTTCATCTAACCTGCTTTTACTTCCTTCTAGTGTATTCTTCATTTCAGATATTGTATTCTTCATTTCTTCCTGGTTCTTATTCATAGTTTCTATGTCTCATGCTGCTGTAGTTCCCACTTTCTTGTCATTCCCATAAAGTTTTTTGTAGTTCTCACTGAGTTCCTTGAGCATCCTTGTAAGCATTATTTTGAATTCTATGTCTGATAGATTGATTGCCTCAATTTCATTTAGCCATTTTTCTGAGGATTCCTCCTTTCCTTTTAATTGGGTTATTTCTTTGACTACCCATTTTAGGTGATTCTTTCTGTTTGTATCTGCATCTCAGGTTGCTCTGCTTTGCCTGCCTGTTTTTGTGGTATAGACTTCTGTGGTAAGAGTTCTGTGGGACTCAGTGGTGCAGTGTCTTTGATCGCCTGAAGTGGATGCTCTAGGGTTGACCTTTATTCAGTTTATCTGGGATCTCTTGTTGTACTTAGGCTTTAATTATTGATGACTCATTCATTGGTGGGTTCTGTCTTCCAGCTGGCTGACTGGGTCATAACCCCTACCGTGTTTTCTACACTGTTTTACAGGTACTGGTTAACAAAGCAGTAGCACTTAAAAAAACAAACCCATTCCAGCAAAAATAACCCCCTACAACATCAGCAATATCAACAGCAATTGAGCAAGAATTAATAAAGGTGGAAAGAGATTAAGAATATTATAAAATAGGAAAAAGGGGATACAAGATGACTAAAGCAGAATAAGTGATCTTGAGAGGGAAGAGAGAGGAGGAATAATAAGAGTAGGAACTAGATTTCAGGATAAAAAAGGGAAAAATAAAATTCTAAACTCAAATAAGCAAGGAAAAGAGAAAGGCAATATGGAGTGAGACAGGGGAAGAGTAACCTATGAGATCTGAAATTATAAGAAAGTGAGCAGAGAGGAATGCAATGAAAGAAGAACAGCAATGACCGTAATATCCATGCCAAACAAGTCACAGCTTATAGAGGTGGAAAGAAAATAAGAATATTATAAGAAAGGGAAAATAATGTGAGTTGACTAAAGGAAAGAAAAATGATTTTGACAGGATAGAGGGAGGAGAAATTGTTAGAGCAAAGAATAGGAACAAGGCATAGAAGCATGGAGGGAAATAAAATTTACAAAAAAAAATAGGAAAGGGCAGGAAGAAGACAAAATGGAGTAAGACAAAAGAAGGGTACAATGTGAGATTTGAAATAAAATAGAAAGTAAAATATAAATAAAAAGAGTAAAAAATAAAAGATAAAGAATAGTGAATTAGTTGGAATATAATTGAAGCAAAAGAAGAAGTATTAAGAGGCTATGTGAAAGAAAAAATAATGCAAATTCTGAAGAAGAACGAGGTTGAATCCATCTCTGCAGAGTTTAGTGGTTGTCTTCTGTCTTCTCTTTCTGGATCTGCCTCTTGCTTTTTATCAAGGTTCAGAGGTGGGTCATCTAACTTCTTGCAGCACCTCCTCTATTACCTTCACCTGATCCTAGAGGGGGTTTCTGTTGTGATTGGGAGGGTGGGACCCCTGGGTCTCCCCTGGGAGTCACTGTTCAGTCTTCTAGGAAAACTGTGGGTGTGTTTCCTTTACCCCTGCACTACCCATCTTGGTCTGTTCGAGCATATTTCCAATAATGAATAGTTTCTAATCAACTAGTTGTTTGTTTCAAGGGAGGAACCAATCTGTGTAAAAGGGTAACCTTTTTTCTGCTTGGTGCTGATGGCAGCTCTGTGTGCTAGCTAAGACTGGGTGGGGCCCTGGTCCCCATGCTTGCTGCACTGATTTCTGATGTCCCTGCTTGGTTGGCCTCAGTAGAACAGGGTCCTAAGAACTAGTGTGTTTTGTCTCCCTTTAGGTGTTTTCTCTTTGGGTATTTCTCTTATGGATATGCACCCTACAGAGGGTTCTTGAACTTGTTCTGCCTGTTTTGCAGAGCTTCTCCATTGGATGCTGGATGCAGTGGTGCTTGCACCCTTGCAGGAGGTGGGGCTAGGTGCATCCCTCCCTTCCCAAAGGTTATATCTCTGCCAGGGTAGGGGGTTCTGTCTGGTTGTAAATAATCTCAGGTCTCAACTCCCACCTGTCCGGTTGCCAGCCCACTGCCCTTGCAGCAAACACAGTCCTAAACTCTCCACTCTGCACAGCCTCTGGCCTGCCAGCTGTGCTAGGCTGGACCTGAGAAATCCCCTTGCTATGCTTCTATCTGATCTTTGCCCATCTGCACTCAGTGGGAGAAAACCATGCCCTCAATCCTTTCCTCTTGCTGGTAGGGCAGCTGTGCTTATGGTCCCTGCCCAGCATGCTTCAGCTCCCCTTTTAAAGTCTTTCTGGGCACACCCACTGAAGTACTGAGCTACCATCTAGTTTTCCACACACACCACCTCGCCAAAAAGCCAAAAGTTTCTCACAGTCACAGCTGACCACAGCCTGCCTCCTCCACCCAACCCAGGTGCAAATAGAATCCCTCTCTCTCTGGCACTCTCCCAGTTGGCATTTGCTGTTTCAGCAATGGGTGTGCTGCTCACTCTGTGTGTTTGTGTATCTTGGATCTCCCTGACTTTGTGTATTCAAGACACTCCTGGCCCAGGTCTGGGGGTTCTCTGCCTTAGGAGAGAAGGGAGCCCCAAAGCTGCAACTTCTAATTTGGCTCCCCATGACTGAAGGAGCCATGCATGGGGTATTTCCCCTTCAAACTATAAAATCTTATCAGCCGTTGTACTTTTTGACTTCCAAACTTCATTCCAGCTAAGATTCTGTTGAATACTCAGTTTATTTGTTAGAAGATCCACCAAGTATCCTATTTGGGAACAAGGGCAAGTGGACTCAGCTTCCACCTACTTGACCATCATCTTCTCTCCAACAGCCTATGTTTTTATGTCTAATTTTGTGCAGAAGTCTGAAGATGAAACTGACAGTGATATAGAGCAGAGGGATCACTGAAGTGATGAAGAAAACCAAATAGTCCTTTCTTTCAGGAAGTTTATATTCTAGTATAGTAATTGCACATTGAACAATACAGTAAACTGCCTTGTCAGAGGATTATAAGGATTAGTGAGAAAGAATATAAAGAGTTTAGTATAATGCCTGACTCAGGTGAGTACACAATAATTTACAATGCTTATTACATTAATTATTGGGTGAGTTTCTAGAGGTATCTTCTAATTGCCTGTCCATTCCAACTATATGGGGGCTGGCCAGTCTCCCTCTGTTCCAAGTGCTGTCAATTTTACCTCCGGGCTCCTGTGCAAAATGGAAAACATAATGAAGAAACTTAGGCTATTGTTAAATACCAATAATACAGTTACTACACCTCCAAATAGGCTCATATCTTGGTTAAGTGTCAGATAAATTAGCAAAAATTTCTGTGTTTGTTTTTTTATTCAGGAAATAGGAACCATAGGCATGCCACCTGCTCCTCCTCCTGGATCTGGGAGGATTAATGGGGACTAGATTATAAATTCACTAAGCATGTAAGATGCAGGCCTTTTCAGTAGGTAAGACACAATTATGGTAAGCTGCTATCCCAACAATAATACGACAGAAACAGGACAACAGGTTAAATAATGCTGGCTTTATGCTCCACTTGAAATTTGAAAGGAGGGTGGGAAGATTCCAATACATAAAATGGAAAAAAAATGAAATTAATAAAAATATACTGAAGAAAACCAAAGAATTATCATTGAATAAGAAATATAACAGGGTGCTTAAAAGACATTTGAAGTGAAAAGTAGAGTATAATGTAGGCAACTGTGTGGAGTGTGGTGTAATCATAGCAACAGCATTTTTGTCTGCAATGGAGAGAGATAGCATTGTCTGAGGAAAAGTCAGGTCCGGAGTCTGACCGGCAACACCCTGATGACTTTGGGCATCACTCAGTTTCTCTGTGTCTCTGTTTACTCATCAGTCCAATATTCATACTGGCCCTGACCCTGAGAAATTTTCTTGAAGATTCATGAGAACAAAAATAAAAGATTAAAAATGTGAAGGGGCTTTCTTATGGACTGAATTATGTCCCTCCTAAATTTATACACTGACTTTGTAACCTCCAGTCCCTCAGAATGTTAATGCATTTGGAGGGAGGGCTGCTAAAGAGATAATAAAGATAAAATGAGATCATTTGGGTGGGCCTTAATACAATACGACTAGTGTCCTTACAAGAAGAAGAAATTGGAAGGAAGACCATATAAAGAAATAGGGAAAAGACAGCCATCTAGAGGAAAAGGAGAGAGGCCTCAAAAGAAACCAACCCTACCAATACCTTTAGTTGGGAGCAGAAGCATCCAGAACTGTGAGAAAAAAATTTCTGTTGCGTAAGTCATTCAGTCGGTTCTTTATAAGGTAGCTCTGGCAAAAGAACACAGGCAATTGACACAGAAAGATCCGATCAGGTCACTGGGGAGGAGCAGGAAGGAGTAGGAGCAGGAGGTTGCCCAAGGCCATGGTCAACAGTCTAGGGTAGGATCGGCTGAGGAGCTGGATCCTCCAGAGCACCAGGAAATAAAAAAAAAGGGCAGAGATGGGCTTTCTCTCTCTTCCCAGAGGATGCCTGGATGATTGTGCTGCAGTTCCCTGCGTTTCCCAATGGATGGTATTTTGGATGGGAAGAACTTCAGGTGCAGCCTAGGATCGGGCTGGCCTGGCAGAGGGTAGCAGGGTTATACTTTTCTGGAGGAAACAGGCTCTGAGGCAGAAGCCTGCTATTCTTCCAAAATTGTGTAGCTTTTGAATAAAGACTCCTTTCATTTATCACCAAATCTTTTGACTCTGGAATTTTGCCTGGAGGGTGGCAGTGGGCAGTGGGACCCCACTTGATGTTTCATAACACTTTGACAAGATAAGGTACTATCTATCATTTTTGTAATTCCCCATTGTTATGGGCTGAAAAGTTATTTTTCCTGTCCCCTACCCAATTCACACGTCCAAACCTTAGTGTGATGGTAATTTGGAGTATAGCCTTAGATGATAAGGGAGGAGCCCCCATGATGGGATTAGTGTCCTTATTAGAAGAGAGAGAAGTAGCTAGTTCTTTCTCTCATTTCATTTCTCTTTCTGTCATGTGAGAAAATAAAGAGATGAAAGTTACCTGTACACCAGAAAGAGGGCCTTCACCAAGAACCCAACCATGCTGACACTCTGATCTTGACCTTCCAACCTCTCTGTGAAAAATAAATGTTTAAGCCACCCAGTATTCTGTTACAACAATCCAAGTGGACTAAGACAGGGGTCCCCAACCCCCGGGGACATGAACCAGTACTGCTCTGTGGCCTGTTAGGAACCAGGCTGCACAGCAGGAGGTGAGCAGCAGGAGAGTGAGTGAAGATTTGCTCACATTACTGTCTGAGCTCCGCCTCCTGTCCCCTTCCCTCCATCTGTGGAGAAATTGTCTTCCATGAAACCAGTCTCTGGTGCCCAAAAGGTTGGAAATCACTGGACTAAGACACCCATGTTTATTGAGCATATAGTAAGTGCTCAACAACTTGAATGGAGCTATAAATGACACCTGTTAGGGCTAGCCATATGCAAATATTACAGTTTGCTCTACTGTGGAAATGATACTAAAGAAACACAATTGAGACTTTTAGGAGTTATTCTACTGAATAACTCAAGGTAGAGGGAAGAACTATAAAACTAGGGTGACTAGCCAGGTTACAACTTGAATAACTAAACAGGTTATGGAATAACTAAACTAAATGGTTCCACTTGCAGAGATGAAAAACCCAGGGAGGAGTGGAAAGGATTTGAGATTACTGATTGATTAAGCTTGATTTATACTGAGTATAATACATGTTCACCTACATAGGCCACTTTTTAATTCTATAGTCATTTTGCGTATCTTTATTCACTAAAAAAGAGAAAGCACTCAATTTTGTAGGTCTGTTTTCATGAGTGGTCTTAGATCTTGCAAACAGATAGTCCCTGACTGGAGAATACTTCAAAGACTATGCTTTTCCTGTCTAAGTACATTATACCAGAAAGAACAAGCTGTAGAGGCAAACAGACAGAAAAGAGAAGCTAGCATATGGAGAAAGAATAGGACACAAATACACTCAGTCCCTTAAATTAAACATGTTTCATTTTTATTTCTAAGAAGAGAAAGCACAAAGCCACAGAGCTCAAGGTTGACATATTTGAATGCGAGGGGGTAGCTGGTGATTTTTGCTAAAAGCACATTTGACGAGAGGAAGAAAAGACGATCTCTGCTCTATCGCTTTCTTCTTATTCATTGCCATTTTACTTCCTTCAGTGGAAGTTCCCACATAAATTGACAGACACCTATCCGAGTGACTGCTTGGGGGACTAGCACTTTTTAGGTCCTTGTTGCCCTTGTAAGAATAATAGAATTACTAGAGGCACGTTCACCAAATTCTCCTGTTCCTTCACTGAGGTCTGTTCTAAAGGCCATGAAGAGGAGATGGTTAGAAGTAGGGCACTCCTAGGAGAGCTGGCTGGCTTAGGGAGGATGAGCTACTTTGTTAATCAAGGAACGGTGTACTGCTTTTCTGTTTGTTTGTTTCTAGAAGTTGTATTAAGGCTTTAGAACCTACTTATTACTACTTAATCAGGTCTTCCAACTGAAATATTTGTCAGCAGCTACTGAGAAGAATTGACTTGGGTTTGCAGAACCCTTTCCATTCCATCTGAACCCAGAAAATGTGGATCGGGAGTTCATTAACATGCAGAAATCCTGGAAGAAGGCCTTTTATTGCAAATAGTGTTTTATCACTGGGAATGATTGGTGTATATACAAAAGGGCTGTTTAAAAGTCTTTCTAGGACACAAGCCCTGGTCTTTCAGAGTCTCCTTGACCTTCCCTAGCCTCCAGCTGTTGCTCTTGGATTGTTGATTTCCCTGCTTGGTTGGGGCTGCTGTTTCAAAAGCACTGAGACTCCTTTGTGTTTGGTTTCATCTTGTTTTGTTTTGAGGTCCATCAGCCTTTAAGGAACTCGGTGGCCCCACTGTGAGATGTAAGGAACATACATGAAGGAAACAGCAGGATTTTATAATGTCTTCTCTTCTTTTACCTATCCTTTTTGCTAAAAAAAATCATCATATTTTCTCTGATTATCCTGGGGAGAGAATAGGAAAGGATATAGAGAGGAAAAGGATGTAAAAGTACTCATAGCCCCCATTCCTTCCCACTTCCACTGTGTTCCTCCAAAACACAGGTCCCTGATAAACCTGTGACAGATAAGAACCACCTCAAGGCTGAGGGCCAGGGAGGCTTTCAAGTGAGGGGAAGAAGACATTTCCTAGGTTCTTATTTTCTCTGTGTTGGAGCTTTCACTGCATTAACAGAGTAAAGGCACCATCGGGCACAGCTGTTGTATTCCAAATGCTTGCTGATCCACATAATTTCAACAGAGCTCCAACAGTTGTTCTGGGCTCATAGAGGACATTTGAGTAGATTGTTCTAATTCTGACCGGCACTGCAGTGTAGGATGTGGACCTTCCCAGAGACAGCATTTGTCCCAGGGCGAGACAGTAAATTGAGTATTTCCCTCCTTTTCCATCCCCTTCATGGCCGACCCTGGCTGGGCTGAATTGTTTAGAGACCATTTCATACTCCATCTTCCTTTCAGAGAGGCTGCAGCATTACCACTCAATTACCATGTGGTAATATTTAGAGATGATCTGCATAGATGAAAGCAACCAAACACATACACACACACTCATATAGTTTCTACCTAAAAAGCTGATCTATTGGAAGTGCAACTCTAAAGTCATAGTTCCTTCCTGCTACCCAGGGCAAATGTGAGGATAGTAGATGGTTACACATTTCTTGACACCATTAAAATCCCACCTAATAAAATCTGAAATACGTATAAAGTATGAAAGAAACCACCTTTACCACATTCTACTCCAGAGCACGCTAAGAGCTTAAACTATTCTATTTTCATAAAAGTTCTTTTTCTTCCAAAGTTGTGAAAACCTAATTCCTTTCTGCAAGGGTCCTTGATTTCCTTTTTTTTTTTTTCCATTAGGACCACAAAACC
>PVKM010018125.1:0-25321 GCA_004027735.1 Carollia perspicillata
AAATAAGTTTTCCACTTGTTGCTCTTCCTCTTCCCCTTCTGGTACTCCTATAATTCGGATGTTGGAACGTTTAAAGATGTCCTGGAGGTTCCTAAGCTTCTCCTCATTTTTTTGAATTCTTGTTTCTTCATTCTTTTCTGCTTGGTTGTTTGTTTCTTCCTTCTGGTCCACTCCATTGATGTGAGTCCCAGTTTTCTTCTCATCACTGTTGGTTCCCTGTGCATTTTCCTTCATTTCACTTAGCATAGCTTTCATTTGTTCATCTAATTTGTGACCAAATTCAACCGATTCTGTGAGCATCCTGATCACCAGTGCTTTGAACTGTGCATCTGGTAGGTTGGCTATCTGTTCATTGCTTAGTGATATTTGCTGTGGAACTTTGATCTGTTCTTCTGTTTGGGCCTTTTTTTTTTTTTTGTTTTGTCACGCCTGTTATGTATGAGGGGCAGAGTCATAGGTGTTCACCAGGGTGGGGCAACCCAGTTGCTGGGTTGTGACCCTGTATGTGAGGGGGCTGTCCAAGAGGGAACAATGGTGCTTGCTCCGCTCTCTGTCAGTTCTCCGTCCCCTCTGATGCTTCCCCCAAGCAAACTGGGCCTTTCTGGTGCTGATTCCTGTGTGGGTAGGCTTGTATACATTCTAGGACCCTGTGGGTCTTTTCCAACGGACTCTCCTTTGAGGCTGAGAGTCTCTCCTGGTACCTCAACTCCCACAGGTGTTTTCAATCAGTGTTTTGAGGCTTTATTTTCACGTGCTGGGACCCTGGATTGTGAGGTCTGTCTCGCCTGGTTTCGCCTGCTTTATCTGTACATGAATGTGGGACTGCCTGGACAGCCACCTTGTACGCAGTGTCTCCCTTCGCAATTACCCCTGCTCTTGGTCTGCCCATTGCCACCCCATGCCCGGTTCTGCCAGCTGCTGTCTTGGGCGCCTGAGGTGCTTTTCACGCCTGGTGCCACCGCTTTTTGTGCCTCAACCCCTCTCTGTCTGGCTGCCAGACTCTGTCCTGCTTACGGGTCTGGATGAATATGTCTATTTTATCTCCTTGGTTGTCCCACTTTCATACAGTTCAGTTTTCTGTCAGTTCTAGTTTTTTGTTTCTAAATTGTTGTTGTCTTTATTTTGGTTGTGTGAGGAGGCGCAGTGTGTCTACCTATGCCTCCATCTTGGGGGAAGTCGTTTTTCTAGTGTTTAAGTGGTTTTGGAATCACTGGGTCTAGTTCTTTTACTTACTGATTAGATACCATTGGATAAATTATTTAAATGGCTTTAAACCTCAGTTTCATCATCATTAAAATGGAGTTGATGAAAATAATGGGCCGTTATGAGGATTAAATAGGATAATACATGTGGAGTTCTTGGTGCAATACCTGGTATGTAGTAAGCACTAAATAAAGATTGGTTACTGTGTAATTGAATTATTTTACTTGGTTGGGCAATTTTTATTATTTCATTTTAGGGACCTATAAAGAAGTAGGCTCTAGTGTTAGAATTTTATCCAAGGTCAATTGAGATGTCATCCTAGGCCTGCTGACTCACCATTCAGTTTCTACTAAACTTTTCTTATTAACAGAATCTAGTCATGTTCTTGTCGAACATTTTATAATTTATATGGTGAGTGACACATGACTCCCTTAGTGACTTCATCAATATTCATGGGTTTAGGTATTCTGTGTTTATGCTTTCAATTCTTGAGTTCAACCCTTCCTGCCATTTTTGCCCTCTTAATCCTTGAATCAAGCTGATATCTGTCTTCTGGATTATTGCTGTATGCTCATAATGATAAATTAGCTCTTTCTGCTTATATTTTCAATATAGAAGACAAGTGATTCTTTTAAAGTGTTATTTAGATCTTACAATTTCTATTTAAAAACCTTCAGTGCCTTCCTCTTACTTTAAAAGCCAGGCTCCTTAAAAGGGGCCTTGTGATCTGGCCTCCCGTTATACCTTGTCATTCTAGCCTTTCTGCAATTTCTCAAAGGTATTAGGCAGATTCTTACTTCAGGGCCTTATCATAGTTTCCACTTAATGCAAAATTTGATGCAGATTTGTTACTCTACTCACTTGGTCATTTTGAATGGGACAGCTGCTCAGTACACACGCTCACTCAATGACGTTTATAGACCCCACCAACTAGTGTAGTGAGGTTATCATCATTCACACATGCACATTTCAGTCCACTGTCCTTGGCTGCCAGGTTACATCAGTGTTGCACAAACTGTTCTTGTTACATTAACAATGGTTGAACTTTTTCTGGATGGACCTTGTATGTAATATTCTGAAGTGAGAGAATCTTTTTGTCAGGAGTTGAAGACTTTTGAAGATAAATCTGAGATAAAAAATTAGCATTGCTGCAATTCCAGTGTAAGGTACTAGAAACAGTGTTTTCAAATTCAAGTATTTAATGTTTTGTATCTTTATTGTATAATCTTACGGGTAGAGAGTTGGCTTTGTATTCAGTCATACATGAATTTAAATTCAATATCTCCCACTTAATGTTATATCCTTGTGAAAGTGCTAGCTCTTTGAACTTTCGTTTTTACAACTATAAATGAAGATAATGCCCATCTAATTGGGTTATTAGGGTAATTAGAATGTCATTGTGGCCCTGGCTGGGTGGCTCAGTTGGTTGGAGTGTCATCCAGTACACCAAAAGTTTGTGGGTTTGATCCCCAGTCAGGACACATACCTAGGTTGTGGGTTCAATTCCTTGTCAGCATGTGGAGGAGGCAACTGATAGATAATTTCTCCCTCACATCAATGTCTCTTCCTCCTTCTTTCTAAAATCGATAAACATATCCTCAGTTAAGAGTTAAAAAAAGTCTCATTGTATGTGAAGCACCCAAGAAGGTACCTTGCACATAAGAGGCACTTTGGAATTATTAAGATTGTTACTGTTTAAAGAATATACTCATGTGATGTATGACTAAAGTATTATGACTGATACTTTTCATGTGTCAGAATTGTTTCTTTCAGAGTAATATTCTCCAGAGGTTATCCGTTCCCATGAGATTGTGATTGTAGTGTTTTTGAAACTTGGCTTTTGGAATTGTCTCCCATATTTGCAATTCATTCTTTTGTATCCTCTAGTTGAGGGTGGATTCTGTTTTTTATATACTGAAATTCAAAATTTGGGGCAGCATTGGAATAAGATTTAGTAATAAGACTACCTTTCTTATTTTACATTGGGTTCTAAAGAGAATATTAGATAAGTATAAAACATTCAGCATTTTCATGATATTGTTTGAAATTAGTATATGATATTCTATGATAACTGTTTTGAAAAGGACAACTAACTTTTTCTTAGGTATGTAAGTACTGATTTGTTTAGTAAAAACTTATTCATTCGATGCTTATTTTTTCTCTTGTATTTACCTAATATAGTAAACAAGACATAGTAAAAATATATATAGTATAAAAATTTACTGCTCTGTTTTCTTAACTTTTCAGCGCTCACCAGAATATACCAATTGTCGGTATCTATGCAAACTTTGCTTAATTCACATTGAAAATATCCAGGGAGCTCATAAACATATAAAGGAAAAACGACATAAGAAAAACATTTTGGTAAGTTTTTATTACAAAAAGTTTTATTTTTGAATGATAAAACTGTATTAAATATATTTTTATTTATGATAGTAAAATGTGATATTTACCCAATTGTATATTAGTAAATGAAGTGACAAGGTTGAAGGTTGTCCTTACCCTCATTATTTTAGGTAGTCAGGAGGGAGCTTTTTTAGAGAACAGTTTTCTCATCCTAAAATATCTCGATTTCTATATTTAAAACTGTCATGTGTAATTAGTTCAACTGATAAGATTTCTTGAGTTTTTACATGCTTAGGTCTAGGCAGTGCTGAAAAAGATAGTTGTGGTTTCTGCCTTCAGAGTTTGTAAAGTATTGGTGAAAGCATCCATTGACTAAGGATTTAAGTATCATAAGTTTTGTTAAAGGGGGAAATGTGGTGCTAAAGAAGTGTACGAGAATATTTTTCTTAGTCTCAAACAGGGACAGTTACTCTGAGAAAGTGAACATTTGAGTTGAACCTTGAAGAGTTTAAAAGACAAAAGGGTGAGTGGTATAAAGGGGTAAGCTGAGAGCATTTTACACAAAAAAACAGCATGAATAAAGATCTCTAATTCAGGGAAGGACATGGTGTATGAAGAACTGAAAGAGTCTAGTTCTAGTATGAGTGGAACAAAGAAAGCTAGGAGGAAAATGGTGTGAGATGAGGTTGAGAAGTCCAGACCGTGGAGGACCTTATAAAACTTAGACTTTAAGAATTCTTAGTTCTTTAGTTATTTTTATTACAGCATTTCATTGACATAGATATGAGCAGGGTATTTTTTCTTTTTAAAATTTATTAGTATTCTAGCTATTTAATTTTTTCTTTTTAAAGTTATAATATATAACCTCTTATATATTTATAAGAGGTCTGCATTTGTATATCCTCTCTGAGAAACACTTTTTTACCTGACCTTCCCAATAAGTCTGGGTTAGGTTTTCCTTCTCTGCTCCCATAGCACTTGACCAGAAAAACCTTACACAGTGTGCTATAAATGTAAATGTCTTATGTCCTTTTTTAAATTTCAGGGCAAATTTAGTTTCTTATATATTTTTGTTTCTGCGTTGCTTAGGACAGTATTTGACACACAGTAGGTGCTCACTATATTTTTTTTAAAAAGAAATGAATTCGTTGAAGAAAATCAGGAACTTAGGAAAAGAAATCATTCAAATTTTACCAGCTTACAATTTTGATTTAATTTGAACTTCAGAAAACTTAATAGAAGAGGGACAAAGTGGTGGTTAAGGAGAGTTAGTATTGCTGAAAAATTTGAGGAAATGTTGAAAGATGCTGATGATTTCAGGAAGCTCAGGAAATTCTAAACAAGAAACTTAAAGCCAATGCATATTACATATACGAAGTCTGTCCAGAATGTATCTAGCCATGTAACATGAAAAATAGAAACATTTATTGAAGCAGATACAAGAAACATTGTACATAGGACAATGACACCTCAGTCCCCTTCAAAGTGGGCACCTTGGGCCCTCACACTGTTCTCCCATTCACCCTGGCTGCCCTATATTGTATTTTCTTGAATCTCATAGATGGTTTGAAATCTCTTTCCTTTCAAAGGTGATTTTAGTTGTGGGAAAAGGCAGAAGTTGCAGGTTGCCAAATCTGGGCTGTAAGGGGGTGGCTGAGTCACCTGGGTGATTTGATATTTTGCCAAAAAACTCTGCCCAAGACTGATGCATGAGTGGACACATCGTCATGATGAAACTGCCAGTCACCAGTTGCCCATTGCTGTGGCCTTCTGAATCATCTGAATAGTTTTCACAGAGGAATGATCAAGCTTAATGCAAAGTTGGATGCAGATTCATTACTTTACTTCTTCAGTCATTTTGAATGGAATACCCACACAGTACACATGCTCACTCAACAGCATCTTCCACCTCCAACAACTAGTACAGTGAAGTCATCATTGTTCACACATGCACATTCCAGTCCACTCTCCTTGGCTGCCAGGTTACATTGATGTTGCACAAACTGTTCTCATTATATTAACAATAGTTTGACTTTTTCTGGACAGACCTCGTCCAGAAAGTATAAAGTATTTTAGAACATTACAAAAAACAAATAGACAAGCCTTAAAAGCAGCCATACTGGACTTCTACTTTTGATAAAGTTACAAAACAGAAACTGGTTTACCTCCTTGAAATAGTTAACAACAGCAACATAAGGCAGAAATAGCTAACTTTTTTAAGCAATGAAAGACAGGTAGTGAATGGAAAACAAATGAGATGGGCCCAACAATAATCCAATTTGAAAGAGTTCCCAGAATGCAGTACAGGAAGGAAAACCCCATGGACTTCCAGAGTTGAGAAGAGGGACTTGAGTTCCCAGTGACTAGAGTTTACATGATAGAGTAACAAAAAAGAGGAAGCTATACAGAGAAATCCAGAGATCTGTGGAAGTCCTCTCAGGACTATTCAGCATAAGACCGATTGGTGCAGGCATGTAGAATGCTTCCTAAAGCCAAGGAAAGAACCATCTGAGAGAATTAGAATAGTGCTTTGTGCTCACACAGGACTGGGAGTAGTATTTTCCCACTATTCAGACTGGAAAACCTCATATTTTATGGGGCATTGGGTAGAATATTTAGAAGTTTCTTGTTTCAGAAGTGGGGAATGTTTAACCCTAAACGTGGTCTGGTCCCAACTACTTTGAAGCAGCACCCAAAAGGATAAACTGCTTAGAAGTATTTAATATCATTATAGAACAAAGCTTGAGAATATTCATAGAAATACAAAATATTTGTCACTCCCCCCAAAGTTTACATTGTTTGGCATTCAGTCAAAGATTCTCAGTCATACAAAGGAGGAGGAAAGTACAAAGCATGATGAGAAGAAAAATTAGCTAATTAATTCTGACTTTGAACTTATACCATAAAATTAGCAGAGAAGGACATTAAGGCAGTTAACTGTATTCCTGATGTTCAAAAAATCAAATAGAGATATGGAAGATATAGAAAGGATTCAGTTGAATTTACAGAAATGAAAACAGTGTCTAGGATGAAAAGTACTGGGTAGGACTAATGGCAGGTTAAACATTGTAAAAGAAAAGGTTAGTGAATTTGAAGATATAGCAATGGAAACTATCTAAAATGAAACAAAGAGGGAAAAAAACCTTGCAAAGAAAGAAAATAGCATCTTTGAGCTCTGGGATAGTTGGTATATATGTGCCAGTTCTATACAAACTCTTCCAGAACATTGAACTTAGTCTGTAAGGCTCACATTACTCTGATGCCAAAATCAGAAAAAGGTATTTCAATAAAAGAAGATTGTAGACTAATATTCCTCATAAACCTAAAGGCAAAACTTCTAACCATTGTAGCAAACTGAATCCAACAGAATATTTAAGGAAGAAATATATCATGGTCAGGTAGGACTTTATTCCAGGAATGTAATGTTGGTTTAACATCGATAACCAGGCAATGTAATTCATGATATTAACAAACAAAAAAAAAAGAACCCAATGTGATCATCTCAGAAGATGTTGAAAAAGTATTTGTAGAAATCCTAATAAAAAAATCTCTGCAAATTAGTAACAGAAGGGAACTTCCTCAACATGATAAAGAACATGTAAGAACTTAAGACTGGTATCAGACTTAATGGTGAAAGACTGAATTTTTGGTCTCTCCCTAAGATGAGGCAAAAAGGTATGAAAATGGTACAGCTGCTCTGGCAAACAGTGTTGAGGTTCCTCAAAAAATTAAAAATGAAATTACCATATAGTTCAGTGATTTTACTTCTGAATATGTCCTCAAAGAATTGAAAGTAGAGTTGTGAATGGATAATTTGTACATTGAGCCTCATCGTAGCAATATTCACAATAGCCAAAACATGGAAATTATTCAACTCTTCATCGACA
The DNA here is from genome assembly GCA_004027735.1 of Carollia perspicillata. Classification (NCBI taxonomy): domain Eukaryota; kingdom Metazoa; phylum Chordata; class Mammalia; order Chiroptera; family Phyllostomidae; genus Carollia; species Carollia perspicillata. The sequence continues at coordinate 7,437 of PVKM010018125.1, forward strand.
GACGAATGCATAAACAAAATTTTATGTATACATACAAGAATATTAAACAAGCTTTATAAAGGACGGAAATTCTGATATGCTACAACATGGGTGAACTTTGAGGACATTATGTTAAGCAAAATAAGCCAGTCATTAAAAAAAAAAACAAATGCAGTGTGATTCTACTTACATGAATTATTTAGAGTAGTCAAAATTACAGAGCAAGAAAGTCAGATGGTGGTTGCCACAGCCTGGGAGAATGGGAGAATGGAAGTTACCGTTAATGGGTATAGTGTCAGTTTTGCAAGAGAATTCTGTGGATGGATGATGGTGATGGTCACAGAACAATATGAATGTACTTAACACCAATGAACAGTACACTTAAAAATGGTTAGGATGGTAAATTTTAGGTTATGTATATATTTTTTACCATAAAAACATTGTGAAAAAAAGATTTGTCTATTCACAGCACTTGTATTCAACATTGTATTAACTGTTCTAGCCAGTGCAATCAGGCAAGAAAAAGAAATAAAAGCCATCTAGATTGTAAAAGAGAATAAAATATGTTGGTAGACAATATGATTGTTGATGTAGACTATTCAGTGAAGTCTAGAAGGTATTAGAACTAACGAAGGAGTTTAGCAAGGTTACGGAATACAAGATCAATATGCAAAAATTAATTGAGTTCTATTATAATTTATAACTCATTCATAAGTTGAAACTTAAATATTATTTATAGTAACATCAAAAATATGTAAAACTCATGTACAGAAAACACTTAAGGAGAAATTAAAGCTCTAAATAAGTGGAGAAATAAACCTTATTCATATATTGGAATAATTGATATTGTTAAATGTCAGTTGTTTCCAAACTGATCTGTAGATTCAACACAATCCCAAACAAAATCCTGACTTAAAAAAACTGGTTCTAAAACTAATATGGAAATGCAAAGGCCCCAAAAGATCCAAAACAACTTTGAAAAAAGCAGAGTTGGAGGACTAATACCACCTGATTTCCAGTCTTACAAAGCTGCGGTAATCAAGACAGTGTTGTAATAGGCAGCACGTAGACAAATAGATTGGTGGAGCAGAATAATGAGTGTAGAAGTAGGTTCATGTGTGAACAACTGATTCAAAAGCAGTTCAGTGGAGAAAGAATAGTCTTTTAGACTTATGGTTCCAGACTAATTAGATATTTATTAGATATATGAAGATACTGATTAGATACGCAAAGAAAGAACTTTGTTCTATACCTTTTACTATATAAAAAAAGAAGAAAACTAAAAATGAATCACAGACCTAAATGATTTCACATATAAGTGGGATCCTATTTATGACTGAATAATCCACTGTACAGTCATGGGCTGCATAACAATGTGATAGTGAAACACATTACTTACATGTTTGTGGTGATGCTGGTATAAGGAAACCTGCACTGGAAGTTATATAAAAATACAGCACATGTAATTATGTACAGGACATAATACTTGGTAATGATGACAAAAGACGGTTACTTTTTTATGTATTTATTAAAGTATTGATTTTATTTTAGAGTGGACTCTTTCTCTTTTTATATTTATTAAAAAAACCTGCTATAAAGCAGTATGCTGTGTCATGCCAGGAACAGCCCCATATATTTCGTGTTTACTGTGCTTCTTTTTTAATCCTCACGTGAGAACATGCTTATTGATTTTAGAGAGAGGGAAAGGGAGAGAAACATTGATGTGAGAGAGAAACACCAATTGGTTGCCTCTTGCATAGGCCCTGACTGGGGCTGAACCTACAACCTGGATATGTGCCCTGACTGTGTATTGAATCAGCCACCTTTGAAGGTTTATGGACAATGCTCCAAGCAACTGAACCACACTGGACAAGGCTACTGTGCCTCTTGATTGTATCATTTTCTCTTGTGCGTAATTTAATGTCATTTTGTTTTTTACAATAACGTTATATACCAACTTGTAGTCTAGGAACAGTAGGCTATACCGTATAGTCTAAGTGTGTAGTGGGGCTAGGTTTATGTAGATACCTCTATAATGTTCACACAACAATGAAATCACCTACCAAGGCACTTATCAGAACATATCTCTGTTGTTAAGTGGCTCATGATTGTATAAATATCACATTGTCTTTATCCATTCATCCATTGATGGGTACTTAGGTTGTTTTCATGTCTTGGCTGTTGTAAATAATGCTTCAGTGAAGAAGGAGGTAAGGATATCTTTTTGAGTTAGTGTTTTCATCTTCTTTTTTAAAAGATTTTACTTGTTTATTATTAGAGAGGGGAAGGGGGGAGAAAGAGAGGGAGAGAAACATCAATGTGTTTGCCTCCCATGCGCCCTGCACTGGGAACCTGTCCTGCAACCCATGCAGTGCCCTACATTGGGAATCAAACCGGCAGCCCTTTAGTTTGCAGGCTGGCAGGGCTCAATCTGCTGAGCTACACCAGCTAGGTGTTTGCATTTTCTAATACGGGATTTGCAAATATTTTCTCCTAGTCTTGGCTAATACTGTCATTTTTTAAAAAATAATCATCTTTTTTTTTCTTTCTGTATTTTATTTTATTTATTTATCTTTAGAGGGGAAGGGAAGGAGAGAGGGAGAGAAATATCAATGTATGGTTGCCTCTCACGTATGTCCCCTTCTGGGAACTGGTCTGCAACCCAGGCATGTGCCCTGACTGGGAATTGAACTGCGATCCTTTAGTTCGCAGGCCTGAGCACAATCCACTGAGCTACACCAGCCAGGGCTAATGTTGTCATTCTTAAACAGTGTGTTTCAGTGATCAGAAGTTTATAATTTTGAGGAGGTTCAATTAACCATTATCTTCAGATAAATATCCAGAAGTGGAATTACTGGATTACATAGTAGTACATCCATTTTTTAAAACATTTTGGTAGTTTTTAAAAAGTTAAACTATTTCCAGTCAAGATGTCAGTGTAGGTAAATGGGGTACCGGCTTCTTTCCACAACCACATCAAAATTACAACTAAACTACAGAACAATCATCATTCAGACCTGCCTGAATGAAGTCCTAAAACTGGGGGGAAAAGAAATCACATCAAGATTAGTAGGAGGAATGGAGACTTGGAATGGGCTGGTTCTGCATCCACAAGTGGCAGATGAAGTCAGGAGGGATTGAAGAGCTGGAGGTCTCAGCCCACACCAGGCCCCCAGCTCAGGGTTCCAGTGCCAGGAAAAGAAGTCCCCATAATCTCTGGCGTGAAAACCAGTGGAGATTATGGCTGAGTGAGACTGAGGGCTTCTGGAGCCCAGGCAGTCAGTCTCTTAAAGGGCCTGGGCTTAGACTTACTCTGACTCACTTTCTCTGAGCTCCAGTGCTGGTGCAGCAGCTCCAAAGGCAACAGGGACATATTGGGAAGAACTGAATTATCTTGTATCAGGGCAAGAGCCGGAGGGGCAGCTTTCTGCCAGGCAAAAGTGCTGGCAGAGGCCACTGTTCCTTTTCTGAGCCTCCTGTCCCCCCTTCCCTCACACACAGAGGTGGCAGGTGGGTGCCATATCTGAGTCTCCATCACTGTGGTTTGCACTCCCCTTCTCTGACCTGCCTGACCCAACTTGTGCGTCCACATAAGCTGTTTCCAGTGGCTTTTTCATAAAAATGGCCTGTCTTGGTTCATGTTTCAGTTTCCTAAAATCTCTCCAGTGAGAAGCATCTGGCCTTAGATGATCATGCCATTTTTTTCCTTTTTCATTGTAATAAGGTGGTGTGTTACATTGATTGGATATTGTATGTTGTATCATTCTTGGGTTCCAGAAATAAATTATATTTGTTCATGGCATAAAATCCTTTTAATTCTTTTGAATTCAGTTTGCTAGTATCTTGTTGAGGATTTATTGAAAGTTTTTAATTAGGAGAGTAACTGGTAGAGATATGGGAAATGGGACAAAGGTCCAAAGTCCAGAAATGGAAGGCGAATTAGGAGGCTCTTGCCTCTTGGGCAAGGTTACCTAGACTAAACTAATTCTTTGCAGAATTTACCTCATCTCAGTAGAAGGTACCACCCTTTACCCAGTTGCTTAGGACAAGTTCTTTTGAGTTATCTTTGATTAATTGCTTTCCTTTATACCCTGCATTGAAACCATTAACAAATTTTATAGAATTTACCTTCACAAGATTATGTATTCCAAATTTATCATTTTCTACATACCTCTGTACTTTCTGTTTTAGTCTAAATTACCACCACCTCTCACCTGGACTATTTCCAGTTTACACCTCTTCCTGTCCCCACAATCTGTTCTTTATTCAGAAATTAGAGTTGTTCTTTTAAAATGCCACCTCATGTTACTTCCTGCTCATAGCCCTTCAGTGACTTCCCAACTTAAGAGTAAAATTACCATCCTTTTTACCAGGTTTCATTAGGGATACAATATTTGGCTTCTGGTTTACTGTTCAACCTCACCGTCTTGCTCAGTCACCCCTATGTTACTCAGCTCCAGACACGTTCATCTCTTTAAATAACATTAGGCACCCTCTTGCCTCCACGTCTTTTCATTTACTGTTTTCTGAAATTCTCTTCCCCCAGAAATTGTCTGCTTTTTTTCACTTCTTTCAAGTCTCTACTTAAACATTATCTGTTCAGAGTGGCCTTCTTTGTCCACTCTGTTCTAAAAAACAACAACACAGCCCTTTCCTATTAGTGTGTAGCCTCTTACCCTGTTTTATTTTTCTTCATAGTACTACCTAACATGATAGTATTTATGCATTTACTTATCTGTTATCTGTTTGCACTAACTAGAATGTAAGTTATATAAGGGCAGGGACTTCATTGATCATATTTATGACAGGATGTGTGAGGATATTAGGAGGATATGAGATTAATCAATGTTAAGAGTATATCAGTGAGAATCTTTGATGGAACAGTATTCTAAACGAAGTAGGATAGACTTATTAATAGCATAGGTAGAGGAGTTTGTTCATTGGTTGTTTTTTTATCTTGTTATTACTATGACAAATCTAACACTAATTCGAAGTATTTTTTCTCTATATAAAGATGATTTTGTTATGTTAATTTTGTATCTTTTTAAATTAAGTATGTTGCTATTAACACCTTGGATGAATCCTTAAAAAAACAGTTCTGAAAAATTTTTAAAAAGATTTCATTTTTTTATTTTTAGAGAGGGGGGAGGGAAGGAGAAAGAGAGGGAGAGAAATATCAATGTGTGGTTGCCTCTTGCATGTCCCCTATTGGGGACCTAGCCTGTAACTCAGGCATGTGCCTTGACTGGGAATTGAACAAGTGACCCTTTGGATCACAGTCCCGAGCTCAATCTATTGAGCTACACCAGCCAGGGCCAGTTCTGCACATTTATTTATTTGTTTGTTTATTTGTTTATTATTTATTTTTAATTTTTTTAAGTTTTTAAATTGTTGTTCAAGTACAGTTTTCTGCCTTTTACTCCCATCTCAGCCCACCAGTTCTGTAAATTTAGGTGCTTATCTAAAACTTAGATTATTATTAAGGTTGCAGAAACTGTCACAGAAACTTATAAAATGAAATTGTCTTACCTCCTATGTTTGATTAGTCTGTGCCTTTGGTAAATTGTACTTATGTTAAGACTGAATATGTTAACAATGAATAAAATTAGGAATAGATCAAAGTATTTGTGGGGAGTAGGGAGAGAACAAACTACTTTTGGTTATTAGATCTGTTGGGAGATCCACATATCAAAATATAAGATGGTTTCTTCAGTGAAATGGGATAATAGAAAATGCCCTTGTTATAATAATAAATAAAAGAAATGATATGGTCTCAGTTAAGTTACAAAAATAGGGGAAATAGTAGAACATCATCTTGTCGGAGATTTTTCTTCTTTGTATTTTCTTATATTTTTTGTTGTTTTTGCAGTTAGCATGTATTTTTTTAAACTATAGTAGTAAGTAATTTTAAAAAGTCATCATATATAGGTAAATATAATTCTTCTTTAGCTGGTTTAAAATGTCTTTCAGAGACAAATACCATATGACCTCACTTTTAACAGGAACCTAAACAAGAACACAAACAAATAAGCGAAATATAACCAAAGACACTGAAATAGAGAACAGGCTGACAGTAACCAGAAGGGAGTGGAGAGGGAATTTCAGGGGGCAAGGGGGAAGGGTTTGCAGGGTTAGAAATAAGGGTTAGAAATAAGCCAGGCGGTAAAAGACAAATACCATATCATCTTGCCTTTAACAGGAACCTAAGCAACTAAACAAACAAGCAAGCAAAATATAACCAAAGACATTGAAATAGAAAATGGGATGACAGTATCCAGAGGGGAGGGAATTTCAGGGAAAAAGGGAGGGGATTATAGGAACAAGTATAAAAAACACAAGGACAAAAACTAGGGGGTGGTGGAAATGTGAGGGAGTGGCGGAGGGCAGGAGGGGTGGGCTGGGATGGGAGTTAAAGACAGAAAACTGTACTTGAACAACAATTAAAATTAAAGTAAAGTAGAATGAAATAAATGTCTTTCAGGCTTTTAGCAGAATACAGGTTTTTCTCCTTATTCTTTTTAAAAAACATTTTGCCTAGTATTGGATAAAATAGAGAGAAATCAATTGTAATAGTGTATTAAAGTAATAATTGTGTCTGGGACAGGGGTGTTCAACCTTTTGGTGTCTGGACCACACTGGAAGATGAGTTGTCCTGGGCCGCACATTAAATACACAAACACTAATGAAAGCTGATGAGCATATAAAAGGTCCCTGCATAATTTTCGTGATATCTGCCACCACAGATAAGCAAAAAAGTCCCACACAATAACCCTAATTATGCAGCGGCCCTTTTGATAATCTTAAAATTGTTGAGCAGGTCCCAAGTTTGTGATCACTAATATATAAAATATGCATATCTAAGTAATAAAACTTAGTATAAAACTTAGTAATAAAACTAAGTGATGTTTTAAGTAAATTTACGATTTTGTGTTGGGCTACATTCATAGCCATCCTGGGCGATGGGTTGGACACCCCTGGTCTAGGATGTTTTCCTATGACCATTTAATCTGATACTGCGAATGCTGATGAGAGACAAGTCAGTCTCTCTTTGCTGCAACAAAATTATCAGCTAAGTGTTCAGTATCTTGGCTTTCATGCAGTATTTAAAAATTTATGCAGACAGTAAAGTAGAACCAGTTTTATTTTTTATTGTTTAATAGCAACCTCCTTCACAGTACCTCTCATTCTTCCAAATCGGCTTCACAAAGGCAGGGATCTTTGTCTCTTTTGTTCTCTTCTGTATGCTGTGGTCCTTAAGTCTGGCACATAGAAGTTGAATATATTTGTTTTTTTCCCCCTAAATATAAGACATTAAGATAGAAATCTTTTTTTCTTTTTCACATTGTTGTTAAATGTTACATTAACAGGAAAAACAGGAAGAAAGTGAACTTCGTTCTCTGCCACCTCCTTCTCCTGCCCACTTGGCAGCATTAAGTGTTGCAGTTACTGAATTAGCAAAAGAACAAGGAATAACAGATGATGACCTAAGAGTTCGTCAGGAAATTGTGGAGGAAATGTCAAAGGTTATAACAACATTTTTACCAGGTACAAGTACATTTTATATTTATTTTTTAAAATCACACAACTCTTCCTCTTACTTCCTCTTGAACTTAGGGTAAGTTACTTAATGTTTTCCTTTCCCCTCACCTCTGTCTTAAAAGTAGATGAATTTAATTGTTTATAAATGACTTTTTGAGGGGGGAGATATTGCACAAAAGCAAAATGGAGAATTTTGGCCCAGCATACTTTCTGTAATAAAAAAGAGTTCTTAAATGCCAGAAGCAGGATAATTTCTTAGTAGTTGACCATTATATTTTACATTGACTTTTCAGTATCATTGACTCTCATAAATGGGTATTTTATTTATATTATTTTCAGTATATACATTACAACCAGTCACAAAATAAAATTTCTCTTGCCTGATGGTGGGGAAAAATTAGGAAGGGACATTAGAGATAAAGTTAGCACTTTCATTTTTTTTGACCCTTGTTTTCTTTATAAAAACCTTAAATGTTTGGTGTGAGGGGAAGTTGGGCCAGGTTTATTATAGACATTTATGTATAGATCATTTGCTTAGCACTTATTATTTTTTTGCATCGGTATTGAATTTAAGTAAATGTAAATTAAATAAAATTTATTGCTTACCACCAAAAGGTTTTTGGTAAATTATATTTCATAAAGAGCTGTTGGGAGACATATAAGAATATAAAATTGAAATTTAAAAATGGAGAACATTTTTATTTATCTTTATGATTTCTATAATGTCTGTCTAAAATACATTGAATGCTAATTTAAGTTATATATGGAATAATTCACTATTATAGGAGTAGAAATGAAATTTTTATGATTTTCATGACTTGGATGATTTTCAGACATTCTATGAACTTGAAAAGTATACTTCTATATCTATAACTTGAGTATGAACTTGCACTTTCTAAGAAATAAAACCTGCCTGATCATCAATTCTAACCATGTTATTTTTTTAAATTTGCCCTGTGATGAGATCCTTTTAAAAATTGTCTTATTATGATTTTTAGAAATGACATGTTTGATAGCCTAAGAAAGTGTGTTGTAGGTAGTATGTTATTGTTTTTATTAATTTACTGTATGAACTCTTGAAAGCCACAGAGCTTTTTTGATTTTAGGTTTATAATATTAATTGACTTTGCTCTACTTTGTATTTTTAAAGAGCATTGTCATTGAATGTCTGTGATTCCTTTCCTATTTAAAGTGCTATCTCTTATATAAATATAAATATCTAAAAGTAAATAAATGCAGTTAGTGACAGTAGCTATAGCTAGGTTGTACATTCTTTTCTGTTAATGTATTAAATGTTCAACATACTTGTAGTCATTCCTAAATGAACCAAAACTGAAATTTTGTTCAAACACAGCTTTTATGAATAATTTCTCTCTTCTCTGTTTCTGAACACCATTAATGAGAACCATTTTTATTTTGTAGATCAGTTAGAAAGGATATCATTCTTCTGTAATTGTGGTAAAAGAATTAGAAGACATAGAATTGAGATTTATTTAGTTTTTCTACCACTGTTTTTTAAAGTTCCCATATTTGAATGAATGGTATTTCATGCTTTGATATTTTTCCTTATTTTCCAGAGTGTTCACTTAGGTTGTATGGCTCATCTCTGACTAAGTTTGCTCTGAAAAGTAGTGATGTTAATATAGATATAAAATTTCCTCCCAAGGTAAGTAATTAGAAAAGAACTTTAGTTGTGTGGTTCTTAATCCAGACTTAATATTTTTTATTGATTATCTTTTCAGAGGAGGTGAAGGGAACTATAAAATTCTGCCTTATAGAAGTTACATCATGATTAACAGTCCTTTGGGAAACTACTATTAAGTGTCAGACATAGGTGGAATAAGGGACAGAAAAAAAGGAAGCAGAGAAAGGCAGTCTTTCAAAAAGAAAAACCAGGAAGATTAAAGATAGCAGCAGAGTAGGTAGAAGTTATACTCACCTCCTCTCAAAATCAAACTAGAATTACAACTAAAATATAGAACAGTCAGCCTGAATAAGCAGCTGAAGACTAGCTGAACAGAAATCTTAAAACCAAGGATTTACAGGAGAAGCCACATTTGAGACTAGACTTGGTAGCCATGAAGGTCCTCATCTTTGCTTGTCTGGTGGCCCTTGCCCTTGCATGGGAGCAGGAATATCTCAGCGTATACAGTGAGACTGTAGATAGCCTTTCAGCAGTGAGGAATCTGTTATACACATCAGCAAGAAACCTGAGAAGTTTAAACATGAGAAACAGCGGTGAAGAAAGGATGAGTGCTAGGACAAAATCCACCCCTTTTTCCAGCCACAGCCTCTAACCTGTCCTTACACTGAGCCCCCCCTTACACTGTCCTAACACAAAGTATCCTGCTGCTTGCTCAGCGTGCTGTGGTGCTCCTATCCTTCAGCCTTGAGTAATGGATTCCCCAATACGAAGGAGACCGTCTTTCCTAAGTGCATGATGCCATTTCTAAACTCTCCAGTAGTGCCACTTTTTGAATGCCAAATCCCAAATCTCTCTGATTGCAGAAATCCACACCTTCCTCTGCCTTTGCTCCAGCCCTTGATGCATCAAGTCCCCAAGCCTCTTCTTCAGACTTTCATGCTTCCTACGCAGTCCCTGGTCTCCCTTCCTTAGTTCAGAGCCCTGCCTGGTCCCCAGCAAGTGATGGCCTACCTCTGCTTCACCCTATCTATGAGTTCTACACTAATTCAACCTATTGCCCCAGTTTACACCTTACAAGTCTAAGGGGATTTCAAAGTTAATGTGTTCCCCGCGCCCCCAACTTTTGACTTGACTGAGACTGGAAATGTGGCATTTTTTCAATCTTTGTACTATCAGAAATGAAAATGTATTTCTTTTTATTTTATTTTATTTTATTTATTTAGAGAGAGGGGACGAGAAGGAGAAAGAGTAGGAGAGAAACATCAATATGTGGTTGCCTCTCATGGGTCCCCTACTGGGGACCTGGCCTGCAACCCCCCAGGCATGTGCCCTGACTGGGAATCGAACCAGCGACCCTTTGCTTCACAGGCCCGTGCTCAATCCACTGAGCTACACCAGCCAGGGCCGAAAATGTATTTCTTTCTTTTATGTATTATATCGTATGCATTTTAATTTGAATGTGACTCATAACCTTATTTTCCAAATTTTAATTGAAAAAATACTACAAAATTTCAGTTAATTTTTTTAATTTTTATTTTTTTCTCCTCACTTGAAGATATGTTTATTGATTTTTGGGTGGTAGGGGGAGAGAGAGAGAAACACCGATGTGAGAGAGAAACATTGCTCATTTGCTTCCTGTCTGTGCCCCAACTGGGGATGACCCGTAACCTTTTGGTGTACTGGACGATGCTCCAACCTGCTGACCAACCCAGCCAGGGTGCCACATAATTTCAGTTTGGGATTGGAAGTACCATAACCATACGAAAATATGAATAAAAATAGTTTCTGGACTTCTGCTTACTATTATTTTCTAACTAGTCATTTGAATAAATTGATCCTTTATGCATAGACAAAGGGCAAGTAATTGTATTTGAGCATGTGGAACAATTATTGCTTATGGAGGTAGTATAGAAAGTGGAAAAAAACTTTGAAATTACATATCAGTGTTCAAATCTTGGCTGCATTGATCAAGTTACTTACTTAATCTTTCTGAGCCTCAGTTTCTTAATTTCCAAAACAGGGATAATAACTTTTATATAAATAAGATTATATATACCAGATATTTTTGTGTAGTGCCTAGTACATTATGGGTACTTTTAATATGTAGTATCTAGTACCATTAGCAAAAGTATGAATGTTATTTAGTACCCCTAACATTTCTTATCTATCAATGTATCAAACATAAAATAATCAATTGATGTTTTACATGTTTTTAATATTTTGAATGAATGTATGCAAAAGGTTTGATTTTGGTGGACATTTGATGTTTAATTTCTAGTCTGATACAATTATTTAAAACTAATATCTGATTACTAAATACTTTTAAATAGCAGCAAAGTGTACACTAAACATTTGACAAGCTTGTTACTTAAAGTAGTATTTTAATCTAAGCCTTTTGGCCATGTTGCCAATTATCAGTATCCTTTAAATTTATCTCAGCTTCTCTTTAACAGTTTTTTTGTAAACTAATTTTTTTCCATTTGTTTTGCTGTGACATGCCACAATCTTTCCTCACCTAAGAATTCATTATTTCAAGGGGTGTTGCTAGAATCATAGCACTACATGATTTATTAAATTCTACTTCCATGAACAAGATGTGTTACCATAAAAATAAAATATTGTTCTTTCTATTATTTTAAAAGAGAGTATGATTTTATTTAAGTGTTTAATGAAATTGAATTCCCTCTAAAGTTCTGCAACTTGAGCTTTGAAATGACTACATTGATTTAATTTGAAACTTTTTTAGATGAATCATCCAGATCTTCTGATACAGGTGCTTGGGATTTTAAAAAAAAGTGGTGAGTTTTTTTTTTTAATTTGTCTTTCTAAAGAAAATTCTTTTTAAAGGTACATGCATCGTGGTGTTTATATGTGGCTAACCAATTTAAAATAAAACTCTTAGCTTATTTGAGTCATTGTATTATATGTGGACATATACATATACATATTTATGTATTTGCTTAATGGGTATACTAGGAAATTTACATGTCAGTAAGATCAAAAGTATATTTAAAATTGATATGTAAAATATAAAATTACTGCCTTTTGGGTAATTTTAAAAATCTTAGCTTTGAATATTATAAGCATTTCTTGTGTAAGAAGACAAAACCTATAGTCATTGGAAAGTCATTGATGAAGGAAGACTTAGGGAGAGACTTGGGGGGAAAAATGTGTGACTTCATTGAGTAAATACGTTTTTTTCCCCACCTAAAGCAGCATCAACCTAATTTAATCATTTATATCATACCAATCAAATGCTTAGTAAATTTTCCTATGTGCCTCATATGTCTGGATTTTTTTTAATGTAAAAAGGACATTCACACAGGTCAAAATACTTTTAAAACAAATTTTTTTTTAAAAATTACAGGTGTCCCAAACCAGGTCTCAGGTTATATAATACAATCTATAGTATTTTTTCTTGGTTTTTATTTACTGCTTTTCTTGTTAGGAAGTAAGTACTTAAGAGTTAAAATCTGGAGCCAGACCTTCTAAGAACAAATTTTAGTTCTGCCACTGGCTGGTTGTATGTTTTTGATGAGTTATTTAATGTTTTGTTTAATGTTTAATGTTAACGATGAGTTATTCAATGCTTCAGTTTTCTCATCTGTAAAATGGCAATAACATGCTGTCTTTTTTATGAGAAAGTTGTATGGGTGATATGAGTTAGAAAATAGTTTAGAAAAGTGCCTAGTATACAGTAACTTAGTAAATTTCTGCTGCTATGATCTTTATTATTACTATTGTCACTGTAGATTTTAATTTAAAGTAAAATGCTTGTAGTTTGGCAAAAATGCTTGTAGTTTGACTTAGAAGGGATAGCTTATTGACCTTACCCTTATACTCTCATTGGCTCTAATATCAGTTCTAAACTTCCTTTCTCTTTCTGTCTGCTCCCTTAGACCTCCATTATCTGTATCTTGTTGGCCACTTTTCTGGGAAGTCATTTTTAGGGGCCCTTTTATCTTGTAAAGCAGCGATTTTCAACCAGTGTGCCACAAGAATTTTTAAAATATGCAGTACCTGACTATTAGGAGCACTGACCTCTTTTCTTTTAGATTGTCATAATAAAAGATGAAAACAGCCAACCCAACAACAGCACCCCGGTGTGAGTGCCCTGCTTTGAACCATAAATATAGGTCATATAATGGAGTTGCATTTTATTAGTCATGTTACATAATAAGTTTGCATGTGATTGGTTAATTCTTGGTACTACAAACCCTTGTATAGAAGAATAGGCACCTGATTTTTTAAAGAGTCACTTGGGAGCAAAAAGGGTAGGTAATCACTATTACTTTATTTTTTGGTAAATCAATCAAAATTATACCTATTTTTTTGTAAGATTGGAAAAAAGTTAATGTATTTTTTGGTATGCCACAGAATTTTAGTAATTAGTTAATGTGTGCTGTGAGATAAAAAATGTTGAAAGTCAATGTTGTAAAGGGATTTTAGTATCATTTTATTTCTTAATAAATACTTGTCTCTAAAGCATCTTACTGATCAGAGGTAAATACAGAGCTTTTACCTCTTCAGACTCACTGGAAAGTATCAGCCTAGCAAAAATATTTTAAATATGTCTTTTCCACTAAAATACATGAATAGATTACCTTTAAAGTCATATAACTAACATAGGTATACAAAATGCAGTCTGAGTATAAAATTGATTGTTTCCTCTTTTATGCCTTCATTGTACTCTTTTAAAACCTTTGTCTTGTCACCTATAGGATTTGTTTATATATTTGTTTTTCAAACCCTTGATTTGAGTTCTTTGTGTCTTATTCACAGTATATTAAGCATAATTCAACTCCTGACATATAGGTCTTCAGCACATTTAAAAAAAATAAATTAGTAATTCCAACAAGTACTACTAAGATATTTTCTTTGAACTTCAAAAAGAAGTAATGTTAATGCATCTATTTGTATTCAGAGTAGACATTTACGGCATGGGGCCTACCTTGGAGATACAGAAGTGAACTTAAGAGTGAAAGTGTGTTTCACCTTATTAGTCCTTCCTTAGGAGCTCTAATTGGGCAGACTCTTCATATGTTTATGGGAAATGGAGCCAGCAGAGTTAGTTGGAAAAACTGTTTTCACAGCATTATAGGTTCTTATTTCACGTCTCTTGTGGAAATAGCCCATGAAGTAAGTGGTGCCTTCTGTTTGCTGTATCTATGAAAAACCGGTTTAACAACTTTGACTAGATTATATACTTACTTGGATATATTCAGACTTTTAGAGATGTTAAAACTTTTCTTCTTAAGATGATTATAATTTTCATACAGTATTTGGGACTGTGCGAGGTAAGAGATTCTGTTGGGTTGATGCTCATAACAGGAGGAGTGGATCGCCCCACAGAAGCAAAGAGAGTGATACTTAGAAGGAAACTATTCCTTAATTTTTACTATAGAGTAAACATTTTGGAGATGTTAACATCAGCTTACTTGTTTTATTTTATTTCTTAGTGTTATATATAGATGTGGAATCTGATTTTCACGCAAAAGTTCCTGTTGTGGTGTGCAAAGATCGGAAAAGGTTGGTAATAATGAAGAAATAAAAGTATTTTTAAAAATAATGACAACATCCAAATATGCAGTGAACATCTCTAAGAGAGAAAATTTTTGTTTTAGGTGTCTGCTTGTATTAATATGACCAAGCAAGTGTCTACTTATTAAAAGTAGCAGCCTTACTGAAAGCATGTGAAAAACAGAGTAAGACAGTTAAAAATAAAACACCGTGAGGAAGAACTTTATTCACCCAACTGTGTTGAACATGTATTTTATGTTAGGTGATGCTTTTCTGTGGGGATACAAAGATAAAGTGAGAACTAGTCTCTCTTTTCAAGGAGCTCACAGTCTGTCAGACTCTAGTTCACTGAAATTTAATGAATCATTGAAGACTGATCTTGCTTTTCTAGTCAGATGTCTATAGTATTAAGAGAGCAAAGTACCTTGGAAAAAGGAAACTAAAATAATTTTATTTTAGATGAATGTGGGAGACCTGGAAACATTACAGAAATAATAAAATGTTCTTTAATCGATTATTAACCTCTATATCTTATATTTTAAGATTTCTATTATTTTCTTATTCAAAACTGGAAGCATCTATGGGAGGTCTAGTTCAACTTCCCTTTTTTCTAAATAAGAAGATTGAGACCTGGAGGAAAATAAGTGATTTGTCCAAATTTACATCATTTAGGGGAAAATCAGAATTGGAATGGAGGTATTTTGACTGCTAGTGTTTTTTTCGTCTTACTGTGTCTTAATTGCCTCTATATGGCAACCCTGGATACCGTATTTTGCCATGCATAATGTGCTCTCGTGTTTAGTGTGTACCTATGTTTTTGGCCCAAACTTTCAGGGAAAAAATCTTCCATTTTAACTTTCTAATTCAGTTTTTTATTCATTTATATTTAATTACTTGTTTTTGTATTATAAAGGAATTTTAGTACTTATTTTTGGACATACTATGGTACAAGAAGTTTTTAGTAGTTTTTTTAAAAGATCTTTATTTATTTTTAGAGAAAGGGAGAGGGAGGGAGAAAAACATTGATGTGTGAGAGAGACAGTGATTGGTTGTCTCTCCCATGCTCCCAACTGTGACCTGGACCACAACCCAGACATGTGTCCTGACTGACAGTCGAACAATTGACCTTTTGGTTCACAGGCCAGCACTCAATCTATTGAGCCACACCAGCCAGGGAGGTACAAGAGATTTTATGTAACAGATAATTACAAAACACAAGGACAGATACAAAGTATTTCAGGTACTACCTGTGTATAATGTGTATCTTTATTTTTCCCTCAAAAATTTGGGCAACCATGGCTGGTGTGGCTCAGTGGATTAAATGCTAGCCAGCGAACCAGAATGTCACTGGTTTGATTCCTAGTCAGGGCACATAACCTGGGTTGTGGGCCGGGTCCACAATAGGGGGGGTGCGAGGGGCAACCACACACACATGTTGGTATTTTTTTCCCTTTCCTTTTCCTTGCATTCCCTTCTCTCTAAATATAAACAAACATAATCTTAAAAAAAAAACTTGGGTAAAAAAGAGTGTGTTATACATGGCAAACTATAGCACATTCTTTGTCACTAAAATACCTCTACTATAATTCTGTTACCTCATTTAAGGTAGCTCCTATTTTCACTTACATATAAGCATTACTTGTGGGTTAATAGGGTAAATACTTTCTATTCTCTTATCTCAAAATAGTATATCAGTTATCATGGAAACTTAGGAAAAAATTAGAGTCAAGAAGTCCAGCTAGTCCAGAATTTCATTTTTTGTTTTTATCATGTACAAAGCAAAAAGAATGTATTAGGAAGCTATGTTGTACTACTTGACATCGACAACATCAATATTTTTTCTCATAAATCAAATTTTGGTGAATTATAATGCTTTTGAAAATAATTTCTTATGAACTGAAATACTAAATGAAGTAGAAATTTATTCGTGATGTACAAATGAACATCATTTAATTTATATGGAATGCTAGTGATGGAACTGATACATAGGTTTCAGTTGGCTTTTTAGTTTATTAAAACATTTGTTTTTATTTTGGCTTCTTAGGTGTTAAAATATGGTGACTGGAAAGGATAGCTATAGGATTTGGAGTAGTCTCATTTTTTAAAGTACTAATACAGTGAAATTTGTTTTTTTTTCTCATTCACAGTGATTTACTTTGTAGAGTGAGTGCAGGAAATGATATGGCATGCCTCACTACTGATTTGCTTGCTGCTCTTGGCAAAACAGAACCTGTCTTTATTCCCTTGGTGTTAGCCTTTCGCTATTGGGCTAAGGTGAGTGAAACAGAAGAAAAAAGTACTTAACCAGTAACATAAATCATAGTATGTGGGGACAAAATATTTATGGATAACTGTAGTAAGGTTAGAGTGGATTTGAAGCAAAGTAGATTTGGGATAAGTTTTGGAGGCAGGACTGGCAGAGGTATTGAATGTGAGAGTTGAGGGGAAGTGAGTAATTGATGACAACTCCTGAATTTTTGGAAAACGAAAAGATGCCAAGTTCTTGGAGAGGGAGATGGTATCCTTAAAATGTAAAATCTCCTTAAATTAATTTTCAGGTGTACAGTGATTTTAACTGGGATTACCAAGAGTTTTTTTTTTTAATTTTATTGTATTTGTTATTCAAGTACAGTTTTCTGTCTTTTACTCCCATTCCAGTCCACCCCTGCAGTGCTCCCCACCTCCCTCCCATTTCCACCCCCCTTAGTTTTTGTCCATGTGTCCTTTATACTTGTTCCTGTTATCCCTTCCCTTTTTCATCTGAAATTCCCCTTTCCCCTCTAGTTACTGTCAGCCTGTTTTCTATTTCAATGTCTCTGGTTATATTTTGCTCGCTTGTTTGTTTTGTTGCTTAGGTTCCTGTTGAAGGTGAGATCATATGGTATTTGTCTTTTACCGCCTGGCTTATTTCACTCAGCATAATGCTTTCCAGTTCCATCCATGCTGTTGCAAAGGGTAGGAGCTCGTTCTTTCTTTCTGCTGCATAGAATTCCATTGTGTACCTGTACCATAGTTTTTTGATCCATTCATTTACTGATGGGCACCTAGGTTGCTTCCAACACTTGGCTATTGTAAATTGTGCTGCTATGAACATTGGGGTGCACAGGTTCTTTTGGAATGGTGTTTCAGGGTTCTTGGGATATAATCCCAGCAGTGCAATTGCTGGGTCAAAAGGCAGTTCCATTTTTAGTTTTCTGAGAAA
>PVKM010018126.1:7226-25437 GCA_004027735.1 Carollia perspicillata
ATCCACGAGCAGGACATTGTGGGCCGTAACCTCTGACCTGCACCTTTTTCCCCTTTGGGGGTAGGCTGGGTGGGCAGCCATCATTTTCTTTGATCTTTCTTTGTCTTTTTTTGTTGTTGTTGCTAATTATCTTGGCTATCTCTCTGAGCCTAGCACCAAAACACATCCTTTCTGTCTGGTCTGAGGGCCAACGCACGCATGACGTATCACACAAACTGACATCACGGGCCAGGGTGGTGGTGGGGGGAACATGGTATGTGACCCTGGCCCAGCCCAGCCCTGGCCCACCTGGGACACGAGTGGTCTTGAGGATGGCCCGAGCTGCTCCTTTTCTTCTCCAGGGCTCACTCCCACCGTCCATTCTTCCCGTTCTCTTCTTTCTCTCTGTTTCTCACCCAGGGACGCTGCTCTTAATCATGTTCCTACCGGGAGCGTCTTGCAGCTTTGCTTAGTAGCTCTCATTATTCATCTTGTCCCGCTAAATAAAGGGACTTGCGGGAAGCAGGGGCTCTATGGGGGTGCCAACACGAGAACGAGGATGCTAGGTGCGGAAATAAACGACACAGTTTGAGCGGCTTAATAACTCCATAATCGTTTATCTCTTGCATACAAGAGGTCTGAAATGAGTGTTCCTAATAGGTGGGTGGCCTGTCTCATGGTCACAGCCATTCGGGCAACCAGGCCCCTGCTGTTGTGGCTCCGCTGTCACTTAGGCTCTCGCAGTCCCGCGCTCGCAGCGGCGGGTGGGAGAGAACAGCGGAGCCGTGGTTCTCACACTTTCATGCGCTCGCTGCTGCACAGACCAGCTGAGGGTCTTGGCAGGTGCAGATTTGGAATCCACAGGCCAGGTTCTGCTTTCCTTACAAGCTCCAGGTGGTGCCGGGGCTGCCGGTCCGAGGACCGTCCTTTGAGAGACAGGATTAAGGAGGATGGAGCAAGGAGGCTTGGGGGTGGGCAGAGGGAGGCAGCTTTTAGGGCTAGGCCGGAAAGTGGCATAGTTCAGGTGCAGGCCTCACTGGCTAGACCCCAGTTGCACGGCCCACCTCTCTGTAAAGGGAGGCTGGGGAATGTGGTCCAGCCGTGTACCCAGAATGAAGAGGACAGGTTTGGGCATCCATGGGTAACTTCTGCTACGTGCAGAGCCCATGGAGGGCCAACCCCTCTCTCCAGCTCCACCTCCAGGGAAACGCAGCGCCTTCTACCAGCAACCGTGGGGCAGCAAGATGGGCGTGGATGGATGTCACGTGGCGCCACCTCCTCTGTGGCCTGCCTCGGCACTGGGGCCAGGATGAAAGAGGTGGGAAAACCTGGCCTGGTGGAAGGGACACCCGCTCAGCTCTTCGCTGTGGCCCCTAGGACAGAGCTCGGCGTGAATCCTCAGGAGGACAGGAGCGGAGTCGTCCTCGGGGCACCAGGAGATTCCAGAGGAGAGAGCCAGGCGCCCTTTGCCTCTCAGGCTGCCTTCCCGACCCGTGGGTGTGCCACTCCTCCGTGGCAGGGGCAGCCATCCCACCTTTGTGGGGCTTGTGGGTCATCACTCCTCCCCAGGGAGACCCCCTGCAACCCTGTGGGGTGTAGGTCACCAGACAGCTATGGGCATGGATGCTTGCCTCAGTTTACCCCCTGCTGTGGTCCCTTTCTTGCTGCCTCACTGGAGGTTCTGATGATTAGTGATGACATCTGACAAGGGACATCTCTCCACTTACCCTAGTCTACTTCCAAGCCACAAACTAGGAAACGTGACTCTCAGAAACACAGGGGACGATGCCGCCTTGGCTCACTTTCAGTGGTTCTGAGCCCAGGAGGTGGGGGCGCTTTCCGATTGGTGGGTGGGCAAAGTCTGATGGCCACGGTTCAAGGCTCTGTCCTTGTTTCCTTCCTCATTGGTTTCTTTTGGGGATGAGCCCACCCAACGGCCCTATGTGGTCAGCCCTCGAGGACAGCACTAGTCCTGGGGACCTGGGGGGGACTTGGAGGGAGGGAGTCCACGATTCTCCTGGTGTTCTGCGTGCTCTTCACGAAAGAAAATGCAGGAAGCCTAATTTGGCCTCAAGTCCAAGTTACTTTCTGGAATCCAGCTTTGGGAATAATGAAGTGGAGGTTTTGAACTTTACCTCTCTCCTCCGTCTATTTTTAAGCTCATTCAGATCCCACAGGAGATGGGCTATGAGTGACTGGTACCCTCTGGAACCCCGACAAGATGCGATTGCCCAGCCCTTCCTAGCTGGCGGCTGTTGGTGTTTTGGGAATTAGGGTGAAACAATGAGGCTACTTGTAGTGGTAGCGGCTCTTTGTGGCTGAGGGTAAGCAGTCCTAAGGTTTCATCCGGAACTGAATATTCTAGTGGTTAGAGTCGGATTTCAAAGCCACAGTGGTGTTTCTAGGTGAGCATATTCATCCAGAATCATCTGAGTTTATCTACTGTGTTTTATGGTGCAGTTTATGTCATAGAATTATGGGGGCTTAAAGTCACAGAGTACAGCCCTCAGAGTCGATCATGAAGTTTTCTCAGATGTGATTTTCCCAGGCCCTGTGTCACCCGCAGTGACTGGGAGCTCACTCTGTCTCTGGCGGTCAATCCCATTATACATCAGCTGTACTTGTTAGAGGGCCCTTTGCACCAAAATGTGCCTCCCTGGTGGTTTCTTCCCTCAGCCTGCCCTCTAGGCACCTTTATCCCTTAGCTGTTGCCACAGTAACGCTGCCTGAGCTGCCGAGAGGGGACCCAGTGCCGCACGGTGGGGAGCACTGACTCCTGATCACCGGCTGAGAGCCGAGTGTGGTTCTGCTGGTCCGGGCTGGGCCTGTGGGCTGTGTGGCTGTGCCGCTCGCTGCGTGGGTGGCACGGCTCGGTGCTTCACTGTCGGTTCTGCTCAGGATTCCTCCTTGTTGGTCTGTTCTCCAACCCGAGCTGAAAGGGGCCACAGCTCCCTGGGGTGCATCCTTCTCATGAACGGTGACATCAGAGCAAGAGGGCAAGCCCAGCCTCCGCCTGAACTGCTCTGTTAGCCTCCTGTTAAGTGAAGCACGTGCAGCCCAAAGTCACAGGATGGGGACACGCCCTCTGCCTCCTCCACAAAGCCCGAGGCCAAGTGTGCAGATCCAGGGAGGGGCAGAGAACTAGACCTAACCCTTCAACCTGTCAGCGAGGCTCTTGTCCTTCGGAGGAAACAGCCTTTTAAATGCTGGAAAGGAGTAATCATGTGTTTAGCAAATGGTAATAATAGCATCACCTTTGAGGCTGGAGAGAATCTGGGTCTCATCTCTCTCTGCCTGAGTGACCCAGAGCAAGTCACTCAGTCTTTAAATAAAACGAAAATCCCCGGTCTCCCAGGGTCGTTCTGGAGATTAAATTGAATAACATACAAATAAGACACCTAGCATCCGACTGGCACTTCTTCAAGCTCTGGTGTTACTTACCCTCCATTCCAGGCTGACCGTCTTTCAGATGGTTCTCCCGTTTCTTCAGGATCTTCCTTGCTGACTTGAATATATTGTACTTTAAAAAAAATAGCTGCCCTCCGGTGATCCATTCTCTGCACTGAATACAAGGCTCCAGGTGGACTCTGTTGGGGTCACGTCACCTCCCGTGCTGTCGAGGTTCTGGCTCCCCCGAGACGGCCCAGGTTCGCATGAGGTCATATGCCACCTCGCTTTACTTGTGGAGGTTGCCGTTAACTGATTTCCTGGGTTTTTATTCCATGCTTCCTTCGGGAGTCGCTGGACATGATGTCCATTCTGTAAGTGTTTATGATGTGTCCAATTTGTAGAACCACGCTGTGCACGTCACTCTCTCTTCGCCCTTGTAACCACCCCGCCGAGCAGGGCGTTCATCCCCGATTACAGAGGAGGACGTGCAGGTTGTGGTTTCCTGGGGCTCACCCGGCAGGCCCTCCCAGCGTGACCCGATTTCTGGCCCCCGCGTGGATGGGAGCGACTGGTTTTCAGGAGGCTTTTTCTTTCTCTCTCCTCATCCACTTCCCGCCCCCTCTGCGGCTCTCCAGGGTCCTTCATGATGGTGAACAGCTCCGGGAGGGCCTCTGGCCAGAAGGCGCACCTCCTGCTGCCGACCCTGAAGGAGAACGACACGCACTGCGTCGACTTCCACTACTACTTCTCCAGCCGCGACAGGTCCAGCCCGGGGGCCCTGAATGTCTACGTGAAGGTGAACGGCGGGCCCCAGGGCAACCCCGTCTGGAACGTGTCCGGCGTGGTCACCGAGGGCTGGGTGAAGGCAGAGCTGGCCATCAGCACCTTCTGGCCACATTTCTACCAGGTACGGTGTTTCGCCGTGGTTTGACTTTTTAAAGAAGTGACCCTGACCCTAGATCCCTCTCGCCTGCCTAGGGTTAAGTTGAAAAGGGACTTCGTTTATGCGCTTGTTCCACTCATATTGACGGAGCCTCTCCTTCCGGCCAGGCCCTGCCTCCCTGGGGCTCATGATCTGGACGAGTGGGTGCACCGGGCTCCCTCGGGTGCCAGAGGGACATAGGCGTCGCAGCCTTCGGTAAAATAACGGATGAGAGAGAGACTGTTAGTGATGAGGAGGATGCTGCGATCATCCTGTGTTACAGGTGAACAAGGGGAGGTTCAGGGAGAGGAGCTTACTCGTCAAATGTCCCCCCTGGAACCGAGGGTGTTTGGGGAGAAGGCAGCGAGGATGGCTTCTGGGAGGAGAGGACAGCTAGGCTGAGTCTTGAAGGGCAAATAACGAGTTACTGAGAAAGGAAGGGAAAGGCTTTGGAGTTGTCGGGGTGGGGCCGGCCGTGGGCCCGAGGAGTGAGGAGGAGATTTTGGCAGAGCTTGGAAACCCAAGGCAGCTACGGGGAGGTTGCAAAGTGGATGCACAGGGGGATGAAGGCTGCAGGGGTGAGCAGGGCGTGGGGGGCTTCGGCTGCCAGGCCACCGCGATTTAATGGTGCACACACACGGGGGCACACGCAAGGGCTCACACACGTGCGTGCTCCCAGGCTCACCGCACACGCAGGGACGCCCACATGCACGTAGGTCAGGGGGAGAGAAGACCGGCCCTATCGGGAGATTCAGAGACCCTCGAGAGATGGATTTGAAATTGCACCAGACCCCAAGTGCTGGCCTGCGTGTACGATTCTGTGGACGAAACACAATTTTAGTTTTCAGCAGTGCCGGCCTTCACATACTAATGGTTTCTGTATTTATTTATTAAAGTCATGTTTCACAGCCCTAAAATCGGCTCCATAATAAATAGGGAAGCTTTCTCTCTCTTATTAGTGACTTTCTGACACCAGGTGCAGCAGGGCCTGGAGGAAAACAGCCTCCTCCCCCCCCTCCCCCACCTGCCGTCTCTCGGGTGAGCAGGGCTGCCCAAATGCTGCTGAAGCCCCGCCTCAGGTCCCCGCTCCATTCCAGGTGATACTAATTCTGTTTCATGCTTTTAGTGATTCCGAACCTCTCCATCTCAACATTCTAAAAAAGATAACTCTTCATTAATTTTGCAGCCACTAGCTCACCTGTTCTCTGTCCCCGACCCCGGTGAAATCACCTTTTACCTGGCACTTGGGATTGCCCTGTAGGCCCCTGACGTTTCGGACCCACCTGACTCGAATTTGCCTGGATGCGAAGCCCTTTCTCAGGAATTCCCCTGGCGCCTGGCACTCTGTAGGGCTGGTAACTTCGTGCACAGGTCAGGAGGGCACAGGCCAGGGCCACTGTCCCTGCTCGGGACTCCACCCCATCTCCTCTCTCATCCACCGGCCCCTCTCTGCTAAGCAGCAGACCTTCCTCCTTGCCTGGGCAGGCCTCCTGATTTCAGCCTGAGCAATCCTTCCCCACGAAAATGCATATGGGCCCTGTCCTCGGAGGAGTCCGGCGAGCCAACAGTTTTCTCTCTCTTACCTTCGGAGAAAATGTTTGCAGTCCCCTGAAATTTTTGCAGTGCTGATTGTCGGCTGGAGGACTCCAAAAGGTGAGGACAAAACAGCAGGTCTCTTAACCTAAGTGCTGACTAATCACACCCTCCCCCGAA
Organism: Carollia perspicillata; assembly: GCA_004027735.1. Classification (NCBI taxonomy): domain Eukaryota; kingdom Metazoa; phylum Chordata; class Mammalia; order Chiroptera; family Phyllostomidae; genus Carollia; species Carollia perspicillata. The sequence continues at coordinate 13,231 of PVKM010018126.1, forward strand.
ACATACACAGAGCCTGCTTCTTGGAAGGGTTGAGGGAGGCTCATCTCTGAACCTGTCCTGGGAAGTTACTTCCTGGCTTTGCCTAGCAACTCGTGCCGAGGGAGAGGTTTGCATCTTTCCGGGCAAGCCCTGTCCCCCACACCCCCACCAGGATGTCCCCGAGGATCTGGGGGCTGGGACATGTGCAGTCGGCAGTAGATCCACATGGCAGTCTGGGGGTTAAAGACTGTCCTGCAGAGAAGTTGGGATTCCCAGCCTAGGCCTTCTGCTCCGGTCCCCACCCCATACACTGGCGTGGAGCATCACTGGGTGTTGGCAAGGCCCACTTGGCCCCGCCCCCTCCATCCTGCCCTCCCTGCCCCTGTAAACAGCGCTGTCCTTTACTTCTCCTCTGACTCTTCCCCCCTCCTGGCTTTCATTCCTCAAGGGCCTTGTTTTGAGTTTCCTAGAGGGTGCTGACATCCCCTTGTCCCTTTATGCTATCCGTCCCCAGGAAGTGGACCTGGCCCGGTACTGGGTGGGGTCTTTCTGACCAGGTCCCCACACCAGAAGCACATCGATGGGGCGATCATCTCCAGCCACGGTCTCAGGTGTCCTCTGACTCTGATGATCCGTGTGCCCCAGATGTTTGTTGGCCAGGAACCTGGCCCGGGGGCCGAGCGGCACGTTTTCACTGCTTTGCCCGGACGTACTAGAAGGAGCTCTGTTCTGCTGTTCCCGTCTGTGTGGGTGGTCTCCCTGCTGTGCGAACAGTGCGAAGAACCCTGGGGGGGCCTCACGTCTCTCCCTATGCCTGCCCATCCCTGGCAATGCTGCCTCTGTGTGAGCCGTGCCTGCCGGGCCTTGCTGCAGCCGAACCTGACTCCTCCATTGTGTTCCCCAGCGCTCTGCCCCACGGCCTCTCACAGAAGCTTCTCGAGGCCTGGCCTGCATTTGGAGGTCTTGTTGCATGGTCAGAAACTTGACCCATGAGCCCTAGATTCCTGTCCAGAACTGCTAAGCACTCTATGTGGTTAGGCGGTATTTGGAGCTTTGGGGCTACATGTGATTTTTAAAGGGTGACCCTTCTAACTTCTCCTAGCACCCATTGTTTCCCCGTGGCCGAGGCCGCCCCCATCCTGTAAAATTTAGTAGCACCTTCTGGCCACCATTTGAGGTCTCCCTCTCCATTCCTGGAGTTGTGTCCCCCAGGGTTAGCCCTTGTTTCTGGGAACAGGCTGCTGGCCCAAGAACTTGGGAGCAGGCCTGCGTGCTAGCCCCATTGCAGGAGTTCAGAGTTCAGGACACCTGCCTCAGCAGCTGAGTCCAGGTGGGCCCTTGAGGGTCCAAGCCCGTCCGGCGTGGACCGTCCTTCCTTTCCTTTCTTTTCGGTAGATACGGTGCACTCCTGGGGCTGGTTCTGCGACACCCGGTCTGGTATCTGCACTCTTGACCCTCCACTCCCCAGGCCCTGGGGAGTCTAACTCACAGCAGGGGGCATGACTTTTTGGAAAAAATCTAATTCTGCAGTGGCGTGCCAAGGACAGGACCCTCCTGGCTTTGGCAGATTTTGTGAGTATTCTACTCTGAGCCGTCTGGCGGAGCTGGCGAGGTGCTCTGTTCTCAGTTCCATTCAGGGCCTGCTTGTTGGTGTTGATATCCACTAAACCCTAATTCTGATGTCTTGTGCGTGCCGAGCCTTCCTTAAGGACTCTGGGCTGTCATGGTCTTCTCCACGCTTCCGTAGCCTCTGCCCCTACCTTCCCTAGCTGCCTTGGCGCCTGCACCCACACCCACACCCACAGGTGCCTCTTTATTGTTAACAGGCCTCCACGTGGACGCAGAGCCCGGCCTCTACCCGCTCCTACCAGTCATGACGCACATCGGAGTGTCTTCTGAGCGTAGGAACTTTAGCGGGAGTGTGGGGTGGGAGTGACCGGGGACGGTCACCTGGACAGCCCTTCACCTTCTCCCTCTCCCAAGATCCACCACCACTCCCTGCTTTCCCCTCTCATTTCCATTCCTGTCTCCAGAGCAAGAGAGATAGCGTTAGTAACGCTTGTTAGTACCTTATTGTGGGTATTGTAAGCACTTTGGAATTATGAGCTCATTTAATGGAAAACCAGGACTTTCTTTCCTTTGTTTCTTACAGAATAGCATTCTCCCACATTTGAGAAACCTGACTCTTATCTACCCCAGTGCTTTCCAGAAACATTCCCGAGAGGGATTCTGATGAATAAAAGATCCTCCGCGTCACTCTAGAATTCTCATTCTCGCAAAGGGAAGGAGAGGGAGCAGCGGACCGGTGTGTGTGCCACCGTCACGCATCCATTCTCCCATGACAAGGCTCGTGTTCGTTCGTGGAGTAGTTATTAATAATTATGGTGTAGGTTAAATCCTGGGTGATAACATAAGAAGCAGTGTTAGAAGGATTTCATTAAGCTCTACTGTGATTCACTGGGATAAACGTCAGAATTCTGCTTCACCCGGGGTTGTGGTTAGAGCGAGTCAGGAAGCCTTTCACCGAAGGTCAGTAATGAGTGTGGCCGTGTGCTGTGAACCAGGAGACTGGAATCCCTGTCCTTACACCTCTAGGGTCCTTTCTGAGTTTTGTAGTTCAGCCAGTCCCACTTGTTAGGGCTGTTGAGAGGCTGGATCAAGACCATGTAATGGTATTGTAGACCCTTATTACTGTGGTTATATTCCCTGATTTTATTATTTCTAGTACCAATCAGTTTGAGTCGATAAAGTCCCCTTTCTGGTCAATACCAATTCCTCTGCTGCTATCCTGACCCAGTTTGAATCCTGCCCCTTCTTGAGTCTTGTTTTATCTGCTCCTAACACCCTTATATTATAGTCTATGCTACTTCCGCAATTCCTTTCCCTCTACCTAAAATCATGTTCTAGCCTCTACTGTCCTAAAGAATAAATTCTCTATTGGGCTTTTAGCCCTTGGCCTTGAGCCCTTACCCTCCTCTCTGAGCTATCTACTCTATCTTTCAAGGTGACCTCATCTAGTTCTGTAACTTTACATGACATTCAGATGCCAAGGCTACCTCATTTGTAACTCTGGTTCCTAAATTACCCATGAACTTCAGAAATGTGATGTCAGCTTCCTGCTCAACTTATCCATTAAGACACTTAATTGCCATCACTACTTCACATGGCCAAAAGGAAAGCCTGGCATAGCCCTGCCTGAGTGCCAGTGCACACATGTCCGTTGTGTCCTTGTCCCTGCGTCAGTAAATGACACCAGAATAAGCCTAGAAGCTCGAGCTCCAAATTGAAGAGTACTGCCTGTGTCTTCTCTTTCCTTCCCTCTCCTGCTATTTATCTAACAGCAATTTTTCCGTCTCTGCCTTCGAAACCTCTCTCAAACCATCAGCCGTTATTCTCCAAAGCCACCAGCCATCAAAGCCGTCCTCATCCTGTGATTGGATGACTACAATAGCCCAGTGATAGGTCTGTTTGTTTCATTCTTTCCTAGCTGCCCACCTCCCTGTCAGTCATTTTCCACCGATTGGTCAGAACGATCCTGTTAGAATGTGAATGGGAATATGTCGCTTCCCCGCTTTCAACCTTTCAGTGGCTCAGAAGAGAATTCAAGCTCCTCAGTATGTCTTTACAAGACCCCATGGCATTAAAAGAGTTTTGCATTCGTGGATGATTGTCACTGTGACCTCATCATTTGTTAATTGCCTCCTGAGGTCACTTGCCAATTTTTCCTTTGGAGAGTTTGTTTATCCTGTGGAATCTCAAGAATTCTCTACACAAACCAAGTCGTTAACCTTTTTGCTGGCACATATATTACGGATATTTTTTTCAACTTGCCATTCACCTTTTAATTTTGTTTCCGACTTTGTTAACATACAAGGAATACCTTGACATCATAGTTAGTAATACGGTATTGCATATTTAAGAAATGTATAATATTTAAACTTTAAGAAATTGATTTTTAAGGTCTTATCGTTAATTTCTAGCTTTAGTGAATTTGCTTAGAATATGTACAGACCCGAACCTATATGGTTTCTTCTTCAATCCTGTATGACTGATTGAAGTTACAGTTTAGCCTGTTATTTGATCTTGGTGTAAATAACCCATGAGCATTTGACCAGAAATTTTATTCTCTATACTCACTAACATTTGTTTAGTAAATGCGCTATTACGTACATACTTGACAGATGCATTTTTTCCCTATTTGCTTGGTCAGAATCTAAAACATGGGCTAAATAAATATAAATGGGTTTTATTTAAAATGTAACTACTATTTGTTTTTTTCACCATTTTCTTCTAAGTCTATTATTGGCTCATGAAGTCTTTCAAATGGCCATTTCAGTCCACTTAATGCCTCTTATTTTTCTTTTGCTATAAATTCTACTTTGATGCCTTTACATTATTTTTACAACAGCTGTTTTCTGTTTATTTGTATTTCCCTATTATTTTCCTTTGTTTGACTTGTTATTCTTGAGGGTTACTGAGTCATTCTGTTTAGGTGTTTATCTCAGGGCATACAATTAGCCTTCATCTACTTCGACGGCCTGAGAGCTTTTCTCTATTTTAACCTATTTATATTTATTGTCACACATACTTTCTGTTCACTTCTGTTCATCTTTTTTAATTTTATTTTAATTGTTATTCAAGTACAGTTTTCTGTCTTTTACTCCCGTCCCAGTCCACCCCCCCAGTGCTCCCCACCTCCCTCCCATTTCCACCCCCCTTAGTTTTTGTCCATGTGTCCTTTATACTTGTTCCTGTGATCCCCTCCCTTTTTCCCCTGAAATTCCCTCCCCTCCCCCCTCTGGTTACTGTCAGCCTGTTTTCTCTTCATTTTTTTATTACACAATTTGAATGCTTTTATTCTATTTCTTTATACCTGTATTTTCTGTATTTGCTCTTTCATTATTTTCCCTGTGGACTTTGATTTTGATTCGCTTTGCATTATTGACGATATTGCTAGATACATGGTTGTCAGTGGAAAGGCCTTCTGCCACCTTCCTCCTCCACGAGACCGGGCCGCTCTCCCACTTTTACGCCTGCAAACTCTCCCCCCGGCTTCCTGCGCCGTTTTCTGTGTTAACCGTCTCTGAGGGGCCCTGCCTGGTCTTCCAGGGAGGGTGTCATGCTGGCACCAGCTGCTTTGCGTTTGCCGTGAGTGTCATTCCCAAGTCACTTCACACATGTTGGCTCAGAGAAAGCTGCCTCTTCGCAGCCGTCACCGCCCTCTCCCCCATTCCCTGCTCACTGGTTACAGCGGTTGGACTCTGGCTCCACAGGCACCGCCGACCTCTGAATCCATGAACCTGGAGGGACCACCTGACCCACAACACATCCCACACGGAGGAGGTGTTCCTGTCAGTCTCATCACCCACCGTCACCGTGCATTCCACCTACAGGCTTGAACCCAGGAGTAAAAGACAGGAGGGGGCAGGAGTAAAAGACAGGAGGGGGAGGGCCCGTTCTGCAGGCTGGGGAGGTGCTAGAGATGAAACACAACGGAGATTTCGTCCAGGGCAATGGCACTGATGTCCCGGTGGTGTGGCCTACGAAACAGTTGCTCCATATGGTTCCTGTTAGTAGCAGGGATGGGATGACGTGGGCAGACGTGAAAGACAGAGAATGCAGAAGCAGAGGAGCAGATGCACGTGAGGGGCAAGGCTGAAGGAGAAGCCCAGGCTGGTTCCCAAATCCCAAGCCCCAGTGACGTGGCTGGTCGCAGCGCCAGCCACTGTGGTCCGTATTCCAGGAAGGACGGGCCCCTGGGCAACGAGGAGAGATTCGAAAGGAAGGCCGTTCGGATGGGCTGGAGCTTGAGTTTGAGGGTCTATGGGATGTCGGGGTGGAAGTACAAATCTGTGAGCTGGATGAGTGAGGCAGATGTTTAGGTTTTGAAAAGGTCTGGAGTGGAGAGCTGGGCACGGGGATTATCAGTGATTTGTAGCCATTGGAGAGTGTGTGGAGTAAAAAAAAAAAGACAGAAAGAAAAAGGAGAGAAATAAATGAGTAGAGGAGGCCCACCTTTGAAGGTTGGATGTAGGAGAAGTCCTTGAAAGACACCTGTGGTAGAATGGCCTTAGGTTTATGAGAAAAATTATGAGAGTAGAGCGTCGCCAGAGGCTAAACAGAAGACGAACTCAGAAAGGGAGAAACCATGATCATTGACAATTGTAGACAAAGGGTCGAGTAGTAATAAGTATAGCAAATGTTTACTGAGAACCTTCCACGTGGCACACCTTGTTCTAAGTAGTGTATTTACTCCTTTCATCTGAAAACTTACCCAGTGAGGCAGACACTATACTCACAGATGGGGGAACTGAGGCACAGAGCAATAAGGTAACTTGTCCAAGGTCACACATTGGTAACTGGTGCAGCCAGGACCGGAACCCAGGCATTCTGGTCCGGAGTCTGAGAAGTACTCTGCCTTCCTTCTTAAAGTAAGGTAAAGGTTGAAATACGTCTATTGGATTTAGCAATTAAGAGGTTATTGGTCTCTGCCATGAGAGCAGTTTTGGGGGGTATTGGGGACCGAGTCCGGATTACAGTGGGTTGAAGTTTTACAGTGGGAGGTAAGGAAGTGTTGATAAAGTGTTGAGAGTCAGTACAGATAAAACTAGTGAGAATTTTAAATATGATTGATACACAACCGGATTAAACCAGAGAAGAACCTGCTGTCAGAAGGTAGCATTTAAAGTGTAAGAGAAGCCCAAGCATTTACATAGGTCAAGGTCAGGAATAAAAGGAAGGGCTTGGCGATGCAGGATTAGAGGAAAGAGCCAAGGAGAAACAAGAAGCTGGAAAAGCAGTTGAGGTAGGGGTCGAGCACACCAGCAGAGAGGAGGCGGTGGGCGGTGTTTAGGAACCTGACTTGCATGTGATCTAAACTATGTGGAGTAGGTTGATGGGTAGGAAGTTAGAAGTCGGCCCCTCCCTTGTCCCCTTGCCTTTTGAAGTTGTGATGTGGGTGCCTGCTGGCGTTGCCGGGGCGACACTGACGGGAACCTCTGTGTGGGGTACGGGAGTGGAGAAGGCAGTGATGTGATAGGCTCGCCAGAGTTGCGATGAGGGTGCTAAGGAATTGGGGCTCCAGGTGAGAATGGCATTGGTGATCATCCAACGTGCGGTGGGTACCCCGGGCTTGTTGAGAATAGAGGGAGTCCGGGCAGGCCTGTGGTCTCCAGAAAAGTTGAGGTTCAGGGTACCACACGAGCCCGAAGAGAAGCTTTGAAGGAGTGAGTTGGGAGAGGGGTACGGGGTGGGAGGCTGTGCCAAAATATAGCAAGTCGGGATTTCCAGTTTCTGGGGTGGAGGACACGCGCGAGCCTGTGGCTCCTGCTGAGTGCAAGGTAAGGCCATTGGAATTAGGGAGGTCAGAGGTTGGTCAGGTTGTCCGCACAGATGTTCACAGCTCCTAGAAGAAAGCAGAGGCTGGATGACAGAGAAAGCTGTTAACTGAGCCATACAACCTGTATTGAAATAAGCAGTTTGGGTGGCGGGCAGAATGGAGAATAGAAATATGATCGTCCTTGGGTTCCCAGACACCAGCAGTTGTGCAGGAGGCGTAGTTTTGAAAGGTGCTATTAACAAATTCACAGGGACTGTGTTCCTTGGGGGTATAGAATCAAATCAGGATACACCCTCCTTTTCTTATGGCAGCTTCCAAGGTAAGCTCCTCCCCTACCGTGCATAAGAAGTTGGGATAGGACAGCGACAAGGAGGAAGCTGCAGATTGGGGTCTCCAGGCCATATTTTGGTTGTTTCCCTGCATCCAAGTGTTACTTCTGAAATCCATTAAGAATGTTCCATGTGGCTGGCTCTTCTTTTGCTAGTCTCCAGAGTGTGGCCTTGCTACCTTGTTTTGAAAATCTAAGTCTGTCGCCAGGATGGCATCCTAGCCCAACACAAGGCCTCTTCAGGTGGTTCTGGTGGGAAGCAGAATCATAGAGGGGTTTGGGGCGGGAAGGGTTCCCATGACCACTGCCTACGCCCCCCTCCATGACATTGACTCCCGCCCTGTGTGTGTTGCAGGTGATATTTGAATCCGTCTCTTTGAAAGGTCATCCTGGCTACATCGCTGTGGACGAGGTCCGGGTCCTCGCTCATCCATGCAGTAAGTCTGTCCCCTCCCCCTAGCACAGCCCTACTCCGTGCCAGAGTGGGTAGCTTGGAGGCTGCAACACGCCCCCCCGTGCCCCCATTTATTCCGCTCACAAACAGCTCTCACTCCCTCTGTTTTTTCTTTTTCTTAATTCTTCAAAAGTGCTTATGTACTCAATGCAATCAGTCCTGAATAAATCCATAATTTTGCCAGCCTGTTCAACAGGCAGCACCTACAGGAATTTGCAGAGACTGGCAAAACATCTTCGTTTGAATCCCTCTCCATTATTAAGGCAGTCTACAGTCCTGATTGTTTATTAGTGGGATTCAGACCACTGAAGTGGAAGAATTAGAGGGCTTCGGATAGAATTGTGTGCAATTGTCTTAAAAAAAGAATACCACCAAAACACTGAGCAAATTAGCACGCTGTTCACTCACTGGGAAAAGTACCCCAAAGCTATTAATTTTTTAGAAGTAATTTTAAATACACTCCTCAGCTCTGTGTGGGCGTAGAGAAAGATTTCGCACAGTGTTTAGTACTTCTGGTACAGTGTCAAGAGTCCTCAAGGGCACACCACTCCTCCGTGCCCATCAAGTTTCCCCTTGAACTTCTCTCTCTTGGCTGCGTTTATTGTAAGATGTTTGAGTGTGTTTGAGCAAGGAGCCGTGGTTCCTGGATTCAGTAAATCTCAGCGGGGACAAGTCCTGGGTGTAGGGAGTTGAGATGACATCATATCACACTTGGTGGGAGGGGGGGCTGTAATCAAAGGGATGTGCGTGGGGATTGTGGCCCCCAGGAGGGCTTGTTGGGATGCCAGCCCCGTTAGTTTGTTAGTGTCGTGCGTATTGGGGATTCTCACCAGTTTCTCGGCAGCCATCTGGTTCCAGGAGGCTCCTAGTAGGGCTCTTTGTACTCCCTCCTTCTCGCTGTGAGTCTCGCACGCTGTTGGCTACAGTGCAATTCCATCTTCCCTCAAGGGACGTCATGGGCCTGTCTCTATATGCCTTTCAGCCCTTTCGTTTTTTGGCTGTTCTCATTTCAGCCCCATCCACGCTGCTTCAATTGATATGATTCTTCTTATTTCTGCTGCAATGCATTTGTCGGAGTATTGAACATCGCTAGGCTGCCATGTTTGACTCATTGTCTAGAGCACCTTCTCCGGGGGAAACTGGGACAAGTTCCAAGGGGTTTGGGCGAGACAGTATTTGGGATCCCTGCATGTGGTGTTGTGCGGGAGACCCTTCCTTCCCAGAAGTCAGCCTGCGTCTCAGGAATGCTGAGATGCACTCTCCGTTACTCCCTCTGGCTCACGGTCCCTCCTCCCCTTGGGCTTATTTCCTGAGTCTTCGGAACTTCCTCAGCTGGGTCTGGCCATTCAGTCATGTCTGGCAAATGTCGCTGCTGAACCAGACCTTCGTGTGAAAAGGGCCCCAGAAATCCCCCCGCCCCACTACGCAGGGTTCATATGGCAGATATTCAGATGAATCCCACTCACCAGGATTAGTCGTCCCCTCCCTCGATCCCTAGGAATCAGCGTCAGCTGCCCCTTGGAGTAAGAGCATAGACCTCGGTCTGGGCAGCTGCATCGGGAGATACCCGCTCTCCCTGTCGTGTGCTTCAGCTCACTGAGCCCTGTACGGCCATCCATTCCGAGGCCGTCTCTCTGCAACAAGGCTTGGTCTTCCCCAGCCCTGCGCACACCCCCTCCTCAGAGAGGACACTGTCCGGCGCATCCAGCTGTACTCGTTTTCTTACCCTGGGCCTGACGCACGCCCTTGCTCTTTCTAGAAGGTGGTGTTTGCCTCTTCCCAGGAGAATCTGGCCTGGCTCCCTCTCCCGGGACCCAGAACTCTGGGTTCTGATGAGATTTTCTGCCTCCTCCACGAGGCCCAACCGTACACCTGTCTCTCGTCTCAGCCTCAACCACCTTCAAGGTCAGATGGGCAAAGCTCTGCCTTGACTCCAAGCACTGCCCAGGGCTTCCCACTGCAGTTGGGTGCTTCCTTTGCTCTGAGCCATATCCCTGGGGGCAGGTCCTCTGGAGGGCAGGCGGGTGCCTTTCCAGCCCCAGAGTCTCATGGCTCCTGTTGGAACCCTCCTCTTGCCGGGTCTGCTTCTGAATTTAGGATTCTCCCAACAGCCTCGTAGTCCTCCTGCTGAGGAGTGTGTATCACATGGCTATGGAATTGCTAGAGCCAGTTACCCAGCCAATGGGCCATGGGCTATAACTCAGGAAGACGTGACCCTGGCTGTGTTCCTGCATAATGTGCTCCGGCCGAGTTCACCCTTGACGCTTAGGCGGCCAAAACTTAAACTTCCCAGAAATCAAACCGTGAGGGCCCTGTGACAGTGGCTGGGATTGGGCAAATTCCACTGAACTGTGTGGACAGGTACTAGTGGTGTGTACTGCGCTGCTCAGAGGTCTGGCCCCCGCCTGTGAGTCACGTGGAGTCGGGCAGGGGCCAGCAAAGGCCCCTTCCCACAGACCCATGCTCAGGCCAAGTCCAGGCCAGGTGTCTACCCCTCCTTTCTTCCAACAAGTAATATGTTGAGCATTAGCTACAGGTCAAGAGCTTCTGCTGGACACAGGGGATACTTAAGTAATCAAGACAGGTTCGGCCCTTGTTTCCACGGTGTGCACATAGCAGAGGGAGGAAAGACACTAAATAGCATTAAACAAGTCACTAATGTAGTTTCAGATTGTGATAAGTGCTATGACTGTAATAAGTGTGAGTGGCTGGGATACGGCCGGGCACCTCAGATAGAGTACCCAGTGGCCATGTCTCAGAAGATGTGATGTGAACTGAGCCCCGAGTCATGAGGAGTTTACTGCATAATGATCTGGGGAGGGGCCTTCCAGGCAGGGGAGACAGTAACTGCAGAGGCCTTGCAGTGGGAGGCAGCTCAACGGGGTGAGTGCCCTGGGCGCAGGGACAGTGGTCTGAGCGGATGCTGGGGAGTGAAGCCCAGAGCCGTCATGGGCAGTTTCGATTCCAGTCTAAGTGCAGGGGGCAGCACTGGGGAGTAGGGAATAAATCAGGAGATGTATTAGGAAGTCCTGGCGTCATGCAAGAGAGAGATCGTGGAGGCCCGGACCAGGGCAGTGGCCAGGCATCCATTTGCCATTTGACACGTATTTACTGGGCAGGAACTCTCTGCCCGACACCAGTCTGAGTTTATGGGAGAATGGCAGCTTCATGCTCTGCTCTCATGGGCTTCCCTTGAGTGAAAGAGACTGGAAATTCAACAAACAATCAGGAAATTACACAATCTATAACAGATGGGGGACTATATGAGCGTGCTACGGCTGCCATAACAAAATACTTACCACAGTCTGGGGGGCTTAGACGGAGAGCACGTTCCCATGGTTCTGGAGGCCAGAAGTCCAAGATGAGCTTGGCGGGCTTGGTTTCTCCATGGGCTCTCATGTGCTCTCTCCTTTGCTTGCGATGGCCCCTTTCTCACTTTGTCTCCATGTGTGTGTCTGTGAGTCCAGATTTCCTTTTCTTATGAGGACACCAGTCAGGTTGGATAAGGGCCCACATTAAACAGAAAACAACCCATTTTCATTTAATCGGTTCTTTCGAGACTCGATCATCAAATGCAGTCCCAGGATGAAGTATTGAGCATTAAGGCTTCAACAGGTGAATTTGGGGGGTACACAAGTCAGCCCCTAGCAGACGGTGAGCTGTGCTATGAAGAAACACAATGCAGAGAGACAGACAGAGGTGGACTGATGAAAGATACATTCAGGAGGTAAAGCCAACTGGGTCCACGTGATGGGTTGGCTCGGGAGCTAGAGGCATCAAGAATGGTGCATCCCCGCTGTGGCTTAAACTACTGGTGTGCACTCAGGTGGTGTGAATCAGGGGAGAACTGAGTCCCGCCCTCCAAGGTATGGACTGTGCATGCGTCCTGGGGGCTGCTCACAGGCTCACGCATCATGCAGCCTGCTGGTGGCTTCCAGACTGTCCACTGGACCGCCAGTTCTTGTTCTCCAAACTCTGACCTCAGTATTAATGCATTTGTAACTTCACTCAGATTCTGAAAAATCTACCTAGGTTGAGAAATGTACATCCTCTTCATGTCAGGGTTTTTAATTCTCCACTTCCGTCCTCCAAAACATTATTTCTGTG
>PVKM010018127.1:0-25303 GCA_004027735.1 Carollia perspicillata
ATTTAAAGGCATGAAATAACTTATGACCTTCACACCAGTTATTTACAAAAAACAATAATGATAAACGTCATAAAGATAGAAAGTTTATTTATTCTGGACAGTTGCACAAATGAGGCCCTACTTATTGACCTTGCTCTTGCTTTTTGCATTGCTGGGTAGAGCTGTGCTCAGAAGTCTGAACTGTGAAGTGGGCAGTGCGTTGGGGATGACAGTCTGGCTGCAGTGTTGTGCGCAGATAAGGAAAGCGAGACTGAGCAAAGGTACTTGACACCTCGAAGCTCTCAGACCCACTCAGTGACAAAGCCAACGTCAGCAGAAGAAAAGGCCACAACCTTACAGCAAGCAGAAAATTCAGGCCCCCACCCAGGGTAGCAGCCTCCTGCCACAGACCAATGTGGCCTCAGAGGCGGGTGGAACACTCTGAAGAAGTCTGGGAACACTGAGATGAGGAACACTCTCCAGACTGAAGGTGACTTTGACAGGTTTTTTTTTTTTCTGTTCATTTATAATCCTCCTTGGGAGAAAAACTGTTAACTTACATGGGAAACTCACAGAGTATGATTTATAACTTGTACCATATAACTCTTCTGAAACGCAGAGAGAGCATCCTAGAGTGGTCAGGACCTTGGGTCCTGGAGTCTAAACTGTCTGGTCCTGGTTTAGGGTGAGAGAGAGAGAGGAATCATCCCGTGAGTCTTTGTAAATCATGTCAACGATTTTTGTTTTTAATCCTAACAGCATTGGGAAATCATTTCAAACCCAAGTTTTAAAACAGAAGGGTGTCTTGAAATTCATGCCTGAAAAAGGTATTGACTCCTGCTTCTGTACATCACTAGTTGTGTGGATTTTGGCTGTGCCCTGGATTCTTTATCTGTGAAACAGCACTCGCCTCACACTGTTGTTACTAGGATTGAATGAGGTAACACTTACAGTGCCCAAAACTATGCACGGGACACAGCGGGCCCTCAAAGGATGGTAATGGCATTCAGCTCCATGTGTTCTGTATTATGACCCAGTGGTCACAAAATAATGGGAGAAGAAAAGAACATCCCAAAGGGAACAGAAAGGTTGATGATGGAGAAAGAAGAAAAGGTGGAAGAAGAGGAAGTGAAGAGAGTTCTCTACACTTACTCAAAATTAATGGTAAGTGGGAGATGGAGAGAGAGAGACGCTCTGGGCTTTGAAATTGGACTTCAGAGAACTCTCACCTTTTACTTACAGCCGCTTGAAGTGTTGAGTCACCAGTGAATGGCATTCTTTGCTCTTCACTGATGATTAATCTTCAGTAGCTCTACTTCCAATTGGGCTGTTCTTTTGGTATATCCAGGGCCCAGTTATTCTCTGAACTATAAGAACAGTTTCATAGCAAACTCAGGTTGAGAAAAGACTTTCAGTTGGGCATATGAAGCTCTTTGAAACCTGGGTCCAACCTGAATCTAATTCCTACAGCCTGCCCCCTGACACCCCCATACACCCTGCAACTCCCCAACTGAAGGATGCTTAAACGTAGCTGGGGTTCAAGATGAAGCCCAGGCTTCCCAATGTGGTCATCAGGGCCCTTCCAGTCCAGCCTCTACCTGTCGCTTCCATGTGATCTCGCCACACCTGGCCTTGTATTTCATGCTCTCACAGGAATGCTGAATGACCTGTAGGTTTTATTCTGTCTCCCTGCATACCAAGTACATCTTCTAAACTGTGCTTTTGCTCAGAAGTGTCCTCTGACCACCCTGCCTGCCCATTATGGCCCATGTGGCTCTTACTCATACTTCCTCCACCAGGAAGCCTTTGCTGATGCCTCTGATTGGGAAGATAACCTGTCCCCTCATGACACATCACACTAAAGTTCAGGTTCCTCTTGTTGGCTCTGTGCCTTTTAGACCCATTGTATTCTACACACGGCAGTGAGTCACATTGCTATGGAAACTGTAGTCAGAGAGGCAGAGGGACAGAAGAGATCTCAAAGGTTATTTAATAGGTCACCTGGCTATTAAATAGAACACAATAGGACAGCTTCTTATTTTCAAATCTACGTTCTGTGTATATTTCCAGTCCAGCAATTTACATGCCAAAGCCCAAAGAAATACCATGTAGACTATACCCCAGATTTTTTATAGCCAAAAAATAGCTCATTGTCTTCCTTCAGAAATATTTATCACCCCCACCTTTCCTGCCTTGGTTGATGGTGCTGATTCTCCTAAACTTTAGACCCGAAACTTCCCTCCATCTTCTATTCTTCTCTCACATTCTGGCATCCAATTAACTGTCACCACAGTAACTTGCATTCATCTTCTTTTTCTCTCTCCCTGCAACTGCCTTAGTGCAGGCCCTCATTTGTCTAGAATTTCAGAACTGGAAGAAACTTCATTTTACAGTAGCTCAGAGTGGTTAAGTGGCCAGCACCAACTCACACAGGCAGTCAGTGGGCTACTTAGACCAACAAGCCAAGCTTGTGGGTCAATCAATTTTTCTGTTAATTCCTGATGTTTGAAGTGCATGAAGATGCCCACATAGCAAAACTGAGCAGGCAGACCTCAGGGCAAGCTCATGACTTTAAGTTATATCTCTCCCACAAATGACTGCCAAATCTATTTTTCATCCTAAATCTTTTCCTAAACTTAGTTTCACATTTCCTATAGCCTGCTGAACATCTTTAGTCAAATGTTCTGCCAATGCCTAAAACTTGGTATGTCTACATAGAAACTCCTCATTTTTCTCCTGCCCACTCAGAAAGGCAGACTGTAGAAATGAATTAAGAAGTGGAATCTAGATTTTAATCTCATCTTTGCTATTTACTAGGTTAAGCCCATGAAGCCTTGGTTTCCTTGCTTGTAAAACAGAAATAACAATGGGACTTACTTAATAGAATGAGAGGGAAAAGAGACAAAATAATTAAATTAAGTGCTTAGCATAGTATCCATCCTGCAGTAATCCCTCAACATTATTAGCTAATCTCCCAATAAGAAAGCTCAATGTTATCTTCAATGCTCCTTTCCTCCTTCCAAATCCAACCAGTTGCTAGGTCCTGCTGACTCTTCCCTCGTAGTACCACTTGCGTTCAGCCACACCTCTGTTCTTACTGCCAGACAGGCGAGAACCCTGGCTGATAATGTATGGATCTATAAGTAATCTTACATTGACTGCCACAAAAATAACTTTCTCCTCCACCCAGTTTTCCCCTCTTGTCCTCTAGTTAGCTCTGGAAGGAGCTGCGTCGCTCAGGTGGAAGTCATGTGGATGGTACTTCATTTGAATAGCTCACCACATAGCACGGTAATAGCTTTGCCCATGATTAAACGAGTCAGGTTAGCTTTTCCTCAAGTTTCCTTCCATTGCAGCACTAACCTTCACATTTAATTTGTTGCCTTATTTAACACAAACTCATTTCCAACCCAAAATAATTAAAAAGGGACATAAGTGTGGAGAAAATCAGTTAGCTAAACCCGCTCTGCTTTGATACTCATGTTGCATGTCAATGACCTCATGACAGTTCGTGTACTCACAGGGAGGTTGCCGGTGTCTGGGACATAAGGCATTCAGAAAGTTGTCCAGACAGTGGGTTCGCAGTGCCTCAGATCCCTGTGACTCACTTTTCCACAAATGTGCTAATAGGGGAGATGCTCGAGAATCTGCAGCAGTGCCCTTTTGCCGGCAGCACAGATACTGCTGATGTGAACAATTCCAGACTGCAAGCAGTTTCCCCAGTGAAGGCAATGAGAGCAAAATCACACCATTAAACAGCTGGCAAGGACTGTTAGAGATAACTTAATCTACCCTTTGTTCTGGACACAATCCTTCTTTAGACTGTTTTGAACACATAAAAAGCCATGCTATTTCAATGGGTGTTCATCAGTAACTGTCTGCAAAAATCCCTGCCTTCCAAATTATGGAGTAATTCATTCTGTCTGGGGCAGACAGTGTGGTTGCCCCACCACAAGGCTTTGCCCATTTTCTCCTATCTGCTAAAGAGCCCATCTGAGGGGGTTGCCATCCCTTTCCTGTACATGTCTGGATTAAAATCTGATCAGTCTGAGCTTGCCAGTGATTGGTTTGGCAGGGGCCCAGTTCTGACCAATTAAATGTAATGAGAGGTCAGCTAGAGGGAGCTTCTGGGAAAGGTTGTAAAAGAAGAGTTACAAAACAAAAACAGAATAAAACAAAAACAGTCCTTAGTTTTGGCTGTACATGATACTTGGAGCTGTGGGGCTCCCTTGCATCCATAAAGGGAGCCAACCAAGGACAAGGCCACATAGTTAGTAATGATGACACAGCAGAGATATGGAAGGAATTTTGGTCTCTGATAATATCATTAAGCTATTGAATCAATGAACCTGAAACCAACCTACCCCAGGGTTTCTTGTTATATGAGATAGTAAATGTTCCTAATTGTTTATATTGGTGATTATAAATTGGTGTCTTTTTGTCCAGAATTTTGCTGGAGATACACACTCAAATCTTCATATCCAGATAAAAGTCATTCCAGAGTATGAAACAGTATTCATGTGCAAGCATCTAGATGAGAAATAGTAAGGAGTAGGGTCTTCTTTGAATTCTATAAGATCAAGTGTACCAAACTATAATTATTTATTTTTTACAGAATTAATAGATTACATATCAGAGAAAGTCATGGACATCAAGTGTTTGATTTCAGTAAACATCAGATAAAATTGCTTATAGTGTTTTGGTCAATGAGATGGGAAAATATCAAAGAGAAGATACAGATGTTGAAGAAAGACAATATGCTAGAAAAAGACAAGACTGATTAGTTGGCAGATCATGGCACTTTAAAGGTACTAAGTTAGATAACAAATACCGCAGGTGACGGTACAGGCAAGCTGTCAGCGTGAAGGATGTTGCCCAGTATGCAGTACAAATGGTGGGGCATACTAAAAAACGGGCAGCTTATTGGGAATCAGGTACAAATTAGAACTGGAAACCCAGGCAGGTAAGAGTTGGCACCACAGAAAAACTGATGGATGGTAAGCTTTCATTTTGGTATTGGACTTTAGGTGGGAGGGGGAGGGATCCTTGTATGGAGACTTAGGGGAAGTAGATAAAAAGACCACAAGTTTAACTATTTTTTAAAGATGGAAGCACTCTGATCATAGAATGACAGGGATTAAAAATCAAGTCATCAAGACAGTAATTTAAGAATAGGCCACATGGCAGAAGCCTAGTTGTTGTACCTTGGATAAGGGCCAGTACTTTACTAGAAGGAAACATGACACAATGCTGAGTTCTCCAGTTTTGGTCTGGAGACTTCAAATTCCTAGGATTGCCCTACACATAACGGGGAGGCCACACCCAGAGATAGAAGTCAGATGGCCTCAGCTGTAGAGACCAGAGATACCAAGACAGGGAATCGGGAAGTATCTTATCCAAACAGTGTTAATTAATCAATGGATTCATATCAGCTTTATGGAAAATCTCTTAATTATTTGTCTGAGATCCTTGTCCATGATACTGACCTATTCAAATATTTTTATTATAAATTTGAATAAAAACAAAGAAAATCTGAAAATCAAATATGTGGACCATAGAAAGTTGGAAAAAGTACTCATTTGTCAGACTCAATAATCACAAAGTTGAGTGTAGTTTAACCTGCATCTGGTTAGCAGCTCCTAACATAGCTTTTCCCAACTTCAAAATAAAACACCCATGACAAAAAAATCTTGAAAACTCATAATATGGCATACTGGGACTATATACAAGGACTGACCCATAGTGAATACCTTGAAGAAAGTTCCATGAATTACAAGGCCAACAGAAAGTAACTGAAGAAGGTAAGTGATAAATCTCATGCAGTCATGTGGGGAGCCAACCTGCTAGAAAGAGTCTGTTCCTCCTCTGCTTTTTGGCTTTGGATCAGAAGCCCCAGATCAGTTCCAGCCAGAAACAGACCATTGCATGCTTTTGCTGTGCGTGTGTGTTAGCGTTCTAATTTTTATCCTCTCCATATGGTGAGCCAATTTTCTCTGCACCATTTACCAAACAACTTATCTGCTCCCTGCTCAGTTTAATGATGTCTCTTTCATAGATCAAGATCCTGGAGTCTATTTCTGGACTCTATTCCTTCCGTTGTTTCATTATGCAACTACCAAATTACTGTTTTTTAATTACCTTGGTTTTATAATATGTTTTAATGTATGGTAGAGGAAAACCCATTCCCTCCACTTTCTCTTTTTCCCTAAAAGAAAAACAAACAAACAAAAAATATATATAGAAAGGAAAGATGGCAGCTAGGTAAGAGGGAGTGGATTCCACTTCCCCCTCCACTCAGGAGAAAAACCTGGCCGGTCTATGGAGGAACAGAACAGACAGCCACCAGTATCACAGCATATATGAAAACAGGAGATCAAAAATTGTAGTGGACACTGAAAAACCAGATGGTAAGGAGAGTGCTTCAGGACAATAAGGGCCCAGAGATCAGTTCGGAGACCAGGGAGACTACAGCCCCAAGTCCAGCGCCTGCTGGGCTGGCCACAGGGCTCTTGGGAGAGAGCTGGGTCAGAGCTCCCTCCCCAGCCAAACAGGGTTTGAGCAGCACCAGGAGAAACCTGGTTGCTTGAAGTCTCAGAGAGGGGAGTAAGGACTAAGTGGCAAATACACGGGGGCTGTGAGCACCCATGCATAGCCCTGGGAAGAGTGTGCAACCAGAGGAGCCTGGCCAGGCTTGCGAGCCTGCAACCCGGGGAGAGAGAGCTTTGTGGAATGCCCGGCCCACACCTGTGGACCCAGAGAGAGTGTGCATGCCTCTGGAGACCTGGAGCCCTCACCCTTGAACCTGGAGTGAACATGCATGCCTCAGGAGGCCCACAGCTCACACCCAGTGCCCTGAAGAAGCGCACCAGGCTAATTCTGGGGAGAGTGCTCATGAGGTTGACTGAGTGCTGAACAGGAAGGGAGAAAAGCATACCAGTCACCCTTCAGCCTGATGCAGTCAGCAAGAACAGAAAAACCAGTTTGACCAGTTTGAAACAAGCAAGAGGTTTTTTGTTTGTTTTTTGTTTGTTTGATTTTTTAAGTAATTTTTTATTTTTAAATTTTTATTATTTTTAACTCTCAATTCCTTTTGCTTCTCTTTCCTTCTTTCTTGTTTTATTCCTTCTTCCTTTCTTTCCAGTTTTATCTCTTCTTCTGTTCTTAGTCTGCTGTTTTCTTTAAATACCCACAAGTGAGACAAAAAAACCTGGAACTGTGAAAAGATCAGAGTTGAACCCAAAGAAGGGGCATCCCAACAGCTGAGACAGTGAGACAAATTTCACTTTGATATTAGAGAGAACCTGCAAGCTATTGCATATTTGTAATATTATTTTTTCATTATTCTTACATCTTTTATTTGAATTATATTTTTATATTCCTCTTCTTTCTGTTTAGTCTTCTTTGTTTGGTTCATTATATTGTATCATTTGCCAGGTTTCCCCTGTTCTTTCATTCATAGTGTATTGCTAATTTACTGTCCTTCAATTCACCTGTATTCCATTAGCACACTACTGAAGGTCTTATATTCCCTGTTTTTGTTATCTAGATATCATAGATTCTGTCATATGATTGTTGCTCTAATATTATTGTAAACAATGGCTGTTCCACACTATTGTAAATACTTCACAACACCCCTCCCAGATCTTAGCCACTTCAGTTTCCTGAACTCTATTACTGTAGTGGTTAACTCTATTCTCTCACACACTACACCTTTTTACTATCCTTTACTCTCACCTTATCTCAGAATCTGACCTCCCACAACCTCACTGCTTTCTAGATCCAACTCACAACCCTTCCGTCCCCAACAAGAGACTTATCTTCTTTCCATCCTTTCTAAAAGGTGGCTATATGGGTGGATGATCATGGATAACACTATACATAGCCAAAGGATCTCCTATCTCTTCTCTACCAGCTGCTACTGTAAACAGCATAGTATACTCTCTTGCTGTCATAAGCCATTTTGCCTTACCCCTCCAACTGATCACAAAAAAGAATAGGTGGAAGTGGTGAACACCAGGACACCTGAAGGAGATGGCACCACTGAATCTCACGGGTATTCTATCACGGAAATTCACACCATAAACCCAGGGAGTCAGAAGAGATCAATTTAAGAAGCTGAGGCTAACAAGAAGAGTCTTACAAACAATGGTAAGACAAAGAAACAATCCCCAAATGAAAGAAAAGGAGGAAGCCTCAGAAGGAATGCTAAATGAAATAGAGGCAACTCAACTATCAGATGTTGAGTTCAAAGCAATGGTTATCAGGAAGCTCCATGAGCTCACAGTGAATTACCAGAAACTACAGAGAAACTACAATGAACTTACTGCAAACTATATCAACATGAAAAAGAAAATAGAAACTATTAACAAGGACCAAGAGGAAATGAAGAATACAATATCTGAACTAAAGGACACAGTAGAAGGAATCAAAAGCAGAATAGATGAAGCAGAAGATCGAATCAGCAACCTGGAGGACAAAATAGAAAAAAACACCCAGAAAGAGCAAGAAATGGAAAAGAGGCTCAGAAAGAATGAAGAGGGATTAAGGGAAATACAAGACAATATGAAATGTAATAATATCCGTATAATAGGGATACCAGAAGGAGAAGGAAAAGAGAAATGGATAGAAAACCTATCTGAAAAAGTAATGATGGAAAACTCCCCTAATTTGATGAGAGAAAAGCCACACAAATCTAGGAAACACAGAGAGTCCCAATCAAGAGGGACCCAAAGAGGCCCACTTCAAGACACATCATAATAAAAATGGCAAAATTCCAAGACAAAGAGAGAATCTTAAAGGCAGCAAGAAGAAGGAAGTAACATACAAAGGAGCCCCAATAAGGTTAGCAGCTGACTTCTCAATGGAAATGCTCCAAGCTAGAAGAGAATGGCAAGAAATATTCCAAGTAATGAGAACCAGAGGCGCAACCAAGGCTACTTTACCCAGCAAGGCTCTCAATTGAGATAGAAGGCCAAATAAGGAGCTTTCCAGACAAAAGAAATCTAAAAGAATATACCTCCACCAAACCAGCTCTGCAAGACATGCTAAAGGGACTGCTTTAAGGAAAGGAAAGAAAAGAGAGAAAGAACACAGGTATGAAAATGACAATGAATAAGTACCTATCAATAATAACCTTAAAGGTAAATGGATTAGATGCTCCAATCAAAAGACATAGAATAGCTAAATAGATAACAAAGCATGACCCACACATATGCTGCCTACAAGAGACCTACCTCAGGACAAAAGACCTACACAGACTGAAAGTGAAGGGCTGGACATAAATTTTCCAAGTAAATGGACAGGAAAAGAAAAAGCCAGGGTAGCAATACTCGTATCAGACAGAATATACTTTTTAAAAAAGGGCCATAATGAGAGACCCGGAAGGTCACTTCATAATACTCAAGAGAAGACTCCACCAAGAAGACATAAACATTGTAAATATATATGCTCCCAACATAGGAGCACCCAAATACATAAAAAATCTTAGAGGACTTCAAGAAAGATATTGACAGCAAAACAATTACAGTAAGGGATTTTAACACCCCACTGTCAAAAAAGGACAAATCTTCCAAACAAAATATCAACAAAGGTATTGTGGCATTGAACAAAGCCCTAGATGAAATGGACTTAACTGATATATATAGAGTCCTTCATCAGAAAGAAGCTAAATACACATTCTTTTCAAATGCAAATGGGATATTTTTAAAGACAGACCACATGATAGGACACAAAACAAGTCTCAACAAATTCGAGAAAATTTAAATCATAGCAAGCATTTTCTCCAACCACAAGGGATTGAAACTAGAAGCCAACACCAAGGGAAAAAAACCCAGACACTCAAAATCATGGAGATTGAATAACATGCTATTAAACAATGAATGGGTCAAGAATGAAATTGGAGAAGAAATAAAGAAGTTCCTGGAAACAAATGAAAATGAACTCACAACAACTCAAAATTTATGGGACACAGCAAAGGCAGTCCTGAGAGGGAAGTTCATAGCAATACACGCCTACCTTAAAAAGATAGAAACATTTCAAACAAACAACCTAACCCTACACCTACAAGAACTTGGGGAACAACAACAAAGACAGCCAAGAGCTAGTAGAAGGAAGGAAATAACCAAGATCAGAGCAGAATTAAATGACGTAGAGATGAAAAGCACAATTCTAAGGATCAATGAATCCAGGAGCTGGTTCTTTGAAAAGATAAACAAAATCAACAAGCCTTTAAGCAGGCTCATCAAGAAAAAAAGAGAGGACCGAAATAAACACAAAAATCAGAAATGAAAGAGGAGAGATTATAACTGACACCACAGAAATACAAAGGATTGTAAGAAATTACTATGAAGAACTGTATGCCAAGAAATTCGAAAACCTAGGTGAAATGAACAAATTTCTAGAAAAATATAATCTTCCAAAACTGAATGAAGAAGAAGTAGAAAGCCTGAACAGACTAATAACAGCAGAAGAAATTGAAGCAGTAATGAAAAAAACTCCCAACACACAAAAGCCCTGGACCAGATGGTTTCACAGGAGAATTCTACAAAACAGTTAAGGAAGAGCTAACCCCTATCCTTCACAGACTATTCCAAAAAATTCAAAATGATGGAAGACTCCCAAACTCTTTTTACTAAGTCAACATTATCCTAATCCAAAAACCTGATAAAGACACAACAAAGACAGAAAACTTCAGGCCAATATCGTTGATGATCATAGACACTAAAATCCTCAACAAAATATTGACAAATCGCACTCAACAATACATTAAAAAGATCATACACCATGACCAAGTGGGATTCATCCCAGGGATGCAAGGATGGTTCAACATTCACAAATCAGTAAATGTAACACACCACATAAACAAAAGCAAAGACAAAAAACATGTAATCATATCAATGGATGCAGAAAAAACATTCGATAAGGTACAACACCCATTTATGATAAAAACACTCAGCAAAGTGGGAATAGAGGGAGCATTCCTCAACATAATAAAGGCCATATATGAGAGACCTACAGCCAACATCATACTCAATGGGCAAAAACTAAAATTTTTTCCACTAAGATCAGGAACAAAACAAGGTTGTCCACTTTCACCACTTGTATTCAATATAGTATGGGAAGTGTTAGCCACAGCGATCAGACAAGAAAAGGAAATAAAAGGCATCCAAATCAGAAAGGAGGAAACAAAACTGTCATTGTTTACAGATGATATGATAGTGTACATAGAAAATCCTATAGACTCCACCCAAAAACTGCTCGACCTAATAAATGAATTTGGCAAACCAGCAGAATACAAAGTCAACATCCAGAAATCAAAGGCATTTTTGTATACAAACAATGAAACAGCAGAATCAGAAATCAGAAAAAAAATCCCATTCAATATAGCAAAAAGAAAAATAAAATACCTAGGAATAAACCTAACCAAGGAGGTAAAAGACCTATAAGCACAAAACTACACAACACTGAAGAAAGAAATCGAGGAAGACACAAACAAATGGAAACATATACCGTGTTCATGGATCGGAAGAATTAACATCATCAAAATGTCCATACTACCCAAAGCAATTTACAGATTCAATGCAATACCTATCAAAATACCAATGGCATATTTCACAGATATAGAACAAACACTTCAAAAATTTATATTGAACCATAAACGACCCCGAATAGTTGCTGCAATTTTGAGAAAGAAGAGCAAAGTAGAAGGGATCACAATACCTGATACCAAACTGTATTACAAGGCCACTGTAATCAAAACAGCCTGGTACTGGCGTAAAAACAGACACATGGACCAGTAGAACAGAACAGAGAGCCCAGAAATAAACCTAAGTCTCTACAGTCAATTAATATTTGACAAAGGGGGCAGCAACATAAAATGGAGTAAAAATAGCCTCTTCAACAAATGGTGTTGGGAGAATTGGACAGCTACGTGCAAAAAAAATGAAACTCAAGCACCAACTTACACCACACACAAAAATAAATTCAAGGTGGATAAAAGACTTAAATATAAGCTGTAACACCATTAAAGTCCTAGAGGAGAACATAGGCAGGAAAATCTCAGATATTTCATGCAGCAACATTTTTACTGATATGTCCCCTAGAGCAAGGGACATGAAGGAAAAAATAAACAAATGGGATCTCATCAAAATAAAAAGCTTCTGCATGGCTAAAGAAAACAGTATTTTAAAAAAAGAGAACCAACCGTATGGGAAAACATATTTGCCAATGATATCTCAGACAAGGTTTTAGTCTCCAAAATATATAAAGAGCTTATATTACTCCACTCTAAGAAGACAAGCAACCCAGTTAAAAAGTGGGAAAAGGACTTGAACAGACACTTCTCCAAGGAGGACATACAGAGGATCCAGAGGCCCATGAAAAGATGCTCAATATCACTAGCTATCAGAAAGATGCAAATTAAAACCACAATGAGATACCACTTTACACCAGTCAGAATGGCCATCATAAACAAAGCAACAAACAACAAGTGTTGGAGAGGCTGTGGAGAAAAGGAAACCCTAGCGCACTGTTGGTAGGATTGCAGTATGGTACAATCACTATGGAAAACAGTATGGAATTTTCCCAGAAAACTAAAAATGGATCTGCCTTTTGACCCAGCAATTCCACTTTTAGGATTATACCCTAAGAACTCTGAAACACCAATCCAAAAGAACTTATGCACCCCAATGTTCATAGCAGCACAATTTACAATAGCCAAGTGCTGGAAGCAACCTAAGTGCCCATCAGTAAATGAATGGATCAAAAAACTATGGTACACTTACACAATGAAATTCTATGCAGCAGAAAGAAAGAAGGAGCACCTACCGTTTGCGACAGCATGGATGGAACTGGAAAGCATCATGCGAAGCGAAATAAGCCAGGTAGTGAAAGACAAATACCATATGATCTCACCTTTAACAGGAACCTAAACAACAAAACAAACAAACAAGCAAAATATAACCAAAGACACTGAAATAGAGAACAGGCTGACAGTGTCCAGAGCAGGGAGGGGCGGGAATTTTAGGGGAATTTCTGGGGAAAAGGGGAAAGGTTTACAGGAACAAGTATAAAAGACACATGGACAAAAACTAGAGGGTGGGTTGCAATGGGAGGGAGGCAGGGAGGGCTGGATTGGTCGGCTGGGGTGGATGTAAAAGACAGAAAACTGTACTTGAACAACAATTAAAATTAAAAAAATTAAAAAACATATAGAAACATTTTTTGTTATGTAAATTGAGCAAATACTCTCTTACCTCTAAGTTTTACTAGAATTTTGGTAAGAAGTGTATTCATATAAAATCATAGACTACTTTGGAGAAAATTCGAATCTTTACAGTTGTTCAGTTTTTCCACATGAGCTTGCCTCAGATTTCTGTTTATTATTTAACTGCTTCAGTACTGTACTACTCAAAAGTGTGGTCTGTGGACTAACTAGCTATGTGAGTCTCGGTTGGAAGGTTTCGAAATACCAACTCTTAGGCACTACCCCAAAGCTACTGAATCAGAACCTGCATTTTAAACAAGATCCTCAGGTGATCTGTATGTACATTAACGTTGGAATAATACTACTTTAATAGAATTTTAAAGATTTTTCTGAGATTTAATGCACATTTTTTAGGTCAATTCCTGGGTCGGTACAGTTATTCCTCAGTATCAGCAGCAGATTGGCTCCAGAACACTGGTTGGGTAGCAAAATCCAAGGATGTTCAAATCCCTTGTACAGGATGGAGTGTGCCCTGACTGGTGTGGCTCAGTTGGTATCATCTGTAAAGTGAAAGGTTGCTGGTGAGACGTCCAGTCAGGGCCCATGCCTGGGTTTCGGGTTTGGTCCCTGGTCTGGGCACATGTGAGAGGCAAGCGATAGACGTTTCTCTCTCAGTGATGTTTCTCTCCCTCTCTCCCTCCCTTCCCTTCTCTCTAGATTACTTATGATACCTAATACAATGTAAGTGCTATATAAATAGTTGTTATACTGTATGGCTTAGTGAATAATGACAAGGAAAAACAAGTCTGTACATCTTCAGTACAGCAGCAACTGTCGTAGGTGTCAGCCACAATATAATTTTTTTGTGAATTTTTTTCCATCCCAGGTTGGTTGAATCCGCTGATACAGGACCCACTGACATGGAGGGCTAGCACTACAGTCAGAAGGGTTTCCAGACTTTTTGCTGAACTACATTAGCAATTCTAAATAGTTTTTCTATCAAATCTCTTTCGAGATTTTCTGTAAAAAATGACAACTGAGCTTCTTGACTCGCTTCATTTCTCACCTTTATATTTCTTTTCTATGGATTTATTTTATTGGCCAAAACTTCCAATATCACATGGGAAGTAAGGGGGAGAAAAGCTATACTGGTTTTATTCTCAACCTTAAAGAAAATGTTTCTAATATTTCTTTAATAAATTCTAAATTTGCTGCTGAGTTTTAATGGATATATTTACCAGGTTATGAGACTTTTCCTCTAATCCTAGTTTTCTAAACATCCTTTTCAAAAGTTCACAATTGACTTAAACATCCTTTTCTGCACATAGAACAGAAAATCTTATGATTTTTTCCTTTGTTCCATTAACATGAATGAAGCATGTAACTTTTTACGTTAATTAAATTATAGGAGTAAAAGTGCAGCTGAACTTAATTTTGCTGAAAAAATAATTTGTTCTCATTCTCTGCTACTTTAATCTAACAGAACGTGGGCCAAAGCAGAAATATTTATCTTCTCAGGGAGATAATTGCTCTTGTTTGTGACCTTTATAAATATTTGGGATAAAGGAATGAATACAATTGTTGCTTTTTCCCATGATGTTTTGGTTTAATAACCTAGATGAACTTTGAAACTGCTCTATAGGGACAAACATCCTCACCATCCCTCCTCATATGCTGCTATTTCAGTGGTGTAACAGGGCAGTAATCTGTGGTCAAGTCCTCCTTGGTTTTTGAATCAAAAGTTGATGCTCTTAACTTCAATTACTATCTCTGGGTAGCTGTGGCACAGAAGGCCCAGGCACAACTGTTTAATATGCTGCTTCTACAAGATCTTTTCTCTACAGCCAGAACTTCTGATTAGCCCAGAGTGGTTTACAGCTGTGCATGGAGTGGGCTGAGGCTTCCACTCCGAAGCCACCCCATTGCTGATGTGGGCACTCCAGGCCAGGGCTGCCTATTCTCTCAATACCAGACAGCTGACAAGACCCTTGGAAGTCAGGCATCAGTGAGATCTTCCCTGTTGACTGATTATAACTCCTCTCTGTTCATCGTTTATGAATTTCTACTTTAAGTAGGGGTTCTTTATTTTTTTATCCTCATCTGAGGATATTTTTTAGTGTCTTTTATAGACAGAGATAAACATTGATATGAGAGAGAAACATCAATTGGTCACCTTCTCGTATGCACCCGACTGGGGATTCAAACCACAGCCTGGATCCGTGCACTGACTAGGAATCGAACCCCGACTGTTCAGTCTATGCAATGACACTCCAACCAACTAAGCCACACTGGCCAGGGCAAGCAGGGGTTCTTAATCTTTCAATAATCCACTGGAAGATCTCTCCATTAAAAAAAAAAGAAGCACATGATTTTCAAAAGTTAATAGCCCTGGTTTTGTAGGGGTCTGCGGGTTATAGGTTAGAATCCCTGAGATAGATCCACAATAAAAAAAAAGGCTGGAAGCACCACAGTGTGGTTGACTTTTAATTTTAGTAGGACCACTCAAAGGATGTGCTTATTTTCTTGACAGATGCAGTTTTTTAGGTGGATAGTTCAGGTAAGAAACAGCCAAACTGAGCAGCAGCTAGCAGGGACTTTGTGTTCGTAATGTGGTTGGGTAATGTGGTTGGGTACTGTGGATGGAACAAATTATTTTTTTAATTTTATTTTAATTGTTGTTCAAGTAAAGTTTTCTGTCTTCTATTCCCATCCCACTCCACCCCCCCAGTGCTCCCCACCTCCTTCTCATTTCCACCCCCCCCAGTTTCTGTCCATGTGTCCTTTATACTTGTTCCTATAATCCCCTCCCTTTTTCCTGAAATTCCCTCCCCTCTCCCCTCTGGACATTGATTTTAACAACAGTTTCCTGGTCATTTGTTACAACCTGGGATATGGCTGTACTCATTCATCTGCTCGCTCGTATAGTCATTCATTTACCAAATATTTAATTGGTATCTCCGTAAATCCAAGTAGTTCTATTAATGGTAAATTTTCATCTTCTTCTTTGCCAAAAATTATATGATAAAAAATATTCTTTGGGGTAAGAATAAGCTAAATGAATTGAATATTATTTTCATGTAACTGCAACAGCACGAGTCCTCCTTCGGAGAAGCACACAGCACTGCGGCAGAGAGCAGCGTGCGAGGTCTGCGACCCACCGTTTACATTTGGCGCGACGTGGGGGGAAGAATACCACTGCCGTGACATAGTGACTTTCCGTCTTATCCTAATTTTAGATTTTAGATATTGGACACTTGTCTAGATTTTAAATGAAGCCAAGAAGTACACAAAGGGAGAAAAGCACATTTTTACATCTTTAGAGAAATGATAGAGGTCCCAAAACATACACCCTCGATTAGATTTTATTAAATCAAATTACACTTGAATCGAATCCATTTGTTGTTTCAAAGACCTGAAATGATTAAAACCATTGAATGTGCTGTCTGATTATTTATAACATAATGATTTACACTTTTAATTCACTTCAGAGCATGTGGTTATTTTACTTGGGCTTTGAAGGGTTTCCCCAGCTGGGTGCACTATTAGAAACCACTATTGATTACATAACAGAAAATCCCAGCAAGGTAAAAACCTAACCCTTACTTTGATTTGATCTTGTTTTGTTTGTTTTAAAATTAAAACTACATATAATTTTTGAATTAAGATGGATTTTTTAAGGTGATTTTTTTTTCATTTTGGAAAGCTATTAGTTAACAGCTTTTTCAGAGCCAGTGTATGAAGAAATTTGGGGAAAGATGTATTTTTTCTCATGCTCTGGATCTTTAAAAATGTAAGACTGAGATATTATATCTCCAATTAATCTTTTCATTGCTACCAGTTACTAAAATGTAATACCATTTTTGTTGAATTTCTGCAAACATCAAAAGTACTGACGAGAATAGTTCTTACAGTAACAATATAATGTGCATCTTAGAAGTGACGTCTAGATTACCACAACATGACACAGTGTTTCCCTGGATCTCCTTTGTCCACATTGAAGCCAGTACTGTATGTGGCTATTGAGTACTTGAAATGCAGTGTCAGGAAGGAAAAAATTTCCTCTGTCCTCTTAGGTTCAGTAACTAGGGTCCTGCAAAATAAACTAACAAAAGAAAAATTAACAGAAGAAAATGTACACAATTTTTATTTCTATTTATGTGCACAGAAGTTCACAAAAAGGAAGTGAAACTGAAAGAAGAAGTGAGAGCCCAGAGCTTCCATACCATTTTAACAAAGGAAAAAGGGTTTGGACTCTAAGGGATGATAAATCCTGGGCCATGACTAGGAAATAAATATATGGGGAAAATAGTGGAAGAAGGGGTTGTCTTAGTAAAGCCTGCAGATGCCAGTTCATGAGTCTCCAATGATGAGTTGTTCTTCCCTTCCTGGTGAAGGGAGGGGCACACCTTCACACAGGGAACTGTATGTCTTGCTTCTAGGCAGATAAGGGAAGGGCAGAGAATTCCCGCATCTGTTGACTCTCAGTTATCTTCATTTCAAAATAATCCATATGCCAACGTGGCCTTTTTTGGGGGTGGCATATCCTGATCCCCTTCAGCAGCAAGCCTGAATTTGAGACGTGCGGTAAGTGTAAAATATACACCAGATTTTGAAGACTTAGTTTGAATCAAAGAGAATATGAAATATCTCCTTAATAATTTTTATACTGATTATCTGCTGAAATTATAATATTTTTGATATCCTGGACTCAATGAAATGTACTATTAGATTATTTCATCTGTTTCTATCCATTTTTGTTTTTCAATGTGGCTACCACAACATTTAAAATGACATGTGGCTTGCATTATATTACTATGAGACAGTTGCTGTCTGGAAAATTAAATAAATGACTCAAGTTGAGGGTGAGTTCAGTTTTTAATAGAGCGGCCTTCATTGCCAGGTGGACAGCAGATGTTAGCTAATTCACTAGAATGACAGCATTTTAAAGTCAAAAGTGATTTGAACAATGGGAGGACCTCCTGGGATGCTCAGAACAGTAGAGAGCATTTTTGTTGTAGTGTTTGTTGTTTTAAACTTGCAATAATATATGGGTAGCCTGTTTGAGGTGACACTTTCCATGTCCACTTCAAAGACAGCCCTCGATTCTGTAAAAGGTAATAAGACAAGGACAAATCCTGAGTTGAACGGCAGGGATAATATCAAATTAAATAGAAGGAGGATCTGATGAAGTAAAAAGTTAACTTAGGAGCATTCCCTGGTGGCCAACATCCATACAAAGCATGTGGACATAATGTGGCAAACGTTACCTACCAGGTCACATCAACCTGACAGTAGAGTGAGGGTGCAAGAGAATGGTAATTAAAAACTAGTATTTCACACCAGCCCCCATCAGCTGATTCCTGGAACTTCCCTGAATCTTTCTTGATGCCTCAAGATGACCATGAGGATGGCTGTGACTGAAACCCAAGGAGTTTGACCCATATTTTCTCTTTGATTCTCCATCCTGATATAGCTTCCAATCATTTCCAGGCCCCTTTGGGACCAGAAAATGCAACACCTATGACCTGCCACTTCTGCATCTGCTTCTTTGACATTAGTTGACCTGGTGTCCCTCCTCACAGTACCGCCTTCAGAAAACCACGCTGGCCTTTGTGCCCAGGGCCTGTTGTCCTGAGTCTCTGCAACACCTTGTCCCTCTCTCCACAGGAAATCAAGACTTTCTTCTTTCCTTCCCTCTTTCCTGTGGGAAAGTCGACCTTGGACTTGACAAGTTTGGGCCTGAGCAACTCTCTCTCGGCCTTTGTCCCTCTTGTGCTTGTGTTTGGACAATGTTGAAAATTACCTGAAGGTTAAGAAAGAACCTCATCCTCTGTTGCCCTGGAAAGCCACTTACCACAAGGAACCACCCCTCCCCACTTGATTTGCACAAGACTCACGAAGCTTGCTTACCTACGAGAGGGCCAAACACAGACCCTTCGGATTCCTACTCTTTGTCTCATAAATGATTAATCAAACTCCTTGTCCCCACTGATCAATCAGAACAAAGTATTTGCCAACTAAACTTTGGTTAAGCTTCTTTCCTTGCCCCAGGTCCTTGAACTTTGGCCCACTCTCCACAGGAGCCAAGCCTGTAGCCCCTCCTTGAAGGTCCTCAAAATAGGCGAGGCTCAGGGTGGAACGTTCTCTGATCCACTCTCTCATCACGCAGCCTTGGCCTCTCACTTCCCCACGCCCAGTTCTTGTTTACTCTTCTCTCTATAAAAGAAAAACACTTTTTGACTGACTGTTGAGATACTTGCAGACCTTATAGTCAGAGCTTTCTACTGCCATAGGCCTCCTCTTTCCTCTTGCAATTATCCTTTGGATGCCCTCCTTACTAGGTCCAGATTGTTTTTTCCTGGACAGTTTTTACAGGCAGAGGAAAGGGTCCTTCCAAGGATCCCAGGCCCGAGTTTCACTCCCTTCAGAAATCCATGTTTACTTGATTTTGTTTACCTCATACGAAGTTGACTTGCCAGTGGGTGATCTTTCAAGAAAAGATTTTGCTACACTGGCATGCATTCAAAGGACTTTATAGCTGTAGTCCACCTGCAGCATATGTTGGTATCTAGGAATGGTATGGTCAGGAAACCTTGGGCTCTGGGCAGCACATGTCTGTCTGTCACCTGCCACAGCTGTACAGCATTGGTGTCACAGTCTTCCCAACACTTATTTTCACCCGTTGCCAAGTGGCAGTTAGTGGGCTGGGTTCGGCCACACAATATTGAAAACAATTCTATTCAATAGTTACCACTATTTTTTTTTTAATCAGAAGACTTCATGTGACTCTTCTAGCTTCTCTTGAAAAACAGGACCTGGAAACTACATCTGTACCCTCTCCCTGCTTAAGGCAACTAGTCCTTATAATCCTCAACTCTGCTCACTTACATTACCTGTCTGGCCAATGCCCTTGGCTTGTTAACCCTGATAATGACACGGAGCCAACAATTTAGTTGTTTTGAGGTCAAAATAAGATAAAGTGGCACAGTTGGTTGGGCATCACCCCGCAAAGTGAAAGGCTGCCAGTCCAATTCCCAGTCAGGGCACGTGCCTGGGTTGCGGATTTAGTCCCTGGTTGGGATGTGTGCAGAGGCAACCAACCGCCGTTTCTCTCTCACATCAACGCTTCTCTCTGTCTCTTCTCCCTCCTTTCCTCTCTTTCTAAAAATAAACAAATGTTTTGAAAAGGTAAGATAAGGTGTAAAGTGAATCCCAGTAAGACCTTCATAATTGCTCCCCTCCATCCTCACTTGCTGGCATTAAGGCTTATGAACTTACACTGACTATTAATGATTTAGATGAATGTTTTACTTTAAATGCATGGCTAAAGGTTAAAAGTAACAATGAAAGAAAGTTTAGAAGTGCATCTGAGATGAAGAAAGTCCTTAGGGGAAAAGAAGCTGACTTCAGAATCTTCAAAATGTGTTTGAAAAATAAACTTTTTTTTTTAAAGATTATAATCTTAGACTGTAGTTGTGTCTTCCAAATGAATCATTCAATCAATGAGATAGGTCATTGCAAAAATAAATGTCTTTCCTACATCATTCTTTAAAAACAAACTGACTTAATTGATTTTACAATTAAATTGAGGGAGGTGGTTGATTGTTTTTGCAAACTCATGCCTTGCCTTTTACTAATTAGGTTTAAAGTTTAGCCATTGAAAGTTGAAGTGACTAATCCACCATGAACTTACAAAAGCAAGGTCACCAGTTGAAAACACCACAGAGGGCACGCAAAAGTAGGTTTATAGCTGTGAATGTACAACACACATAGAGTTTATTCCTGTGTTATTATTTATTAATTATTGTATTATTTATTAATTATTGTATTACAACTGTCAACCTGCTTTTGCCCAACCCTATACAGTTGGATGTGTCACAGCTCCTATGGATTTTTGAGTCTAACTTTTCCTTGAAAATTCACATGCATCTCATCACTGAAATATGTAGGATTATGCATCTTTGCCTTGAGGTTAGCTCTAGACCATCAAAGCTGCCTTATCTTAGAGGGCTCATAAGCTTTCAAAGAACTCTGTTCCTGGTTGCACATCCTCTCATGAAGATTTCTTTGCAGACCCAAATCCGAAGAGGCTGCTCCCTCCTACCAGACTCGTTTGTGGCTCCCACTAAGTGGACCACGACCAACAATGTATTTCAGACCCCTTGGGCGGCTCACCTCCCCCAATCCTTGCTGAACACTGAAACCAAGGGTCAGCTTCGAGAATGATGTGCTTGGTTAGACAGCAGTCAGAAGAGTCCTCCCCCACTTACAGGGCCCGAGGACCTCTCACACCAGGCCTTAAAGTCCCCATTTCCCAGCACGAAATGCTGAGTAGAATGTGGCAGAGGTTCCCCAACCTCTCCTCTAGGACTTGCAATTTTTCCTACCTCAGGCTCTTTCTCAATACGGTATTCTCTACTTCTAGAAGTTTCTTGTAGCCTTGCATTTGAAAAATGATGCCGCTTCTTTTCCTTGGGCAAGGTCTTTGAATGCTTCTGGAGTTTTCCACAAGTTGCTTTTTCATTTTATTAAATTGTGGTATCCAGACAAAATGTGGCCAATTTAAACGTTTTGCTAGCTGTTGCTAAACTGCGTCCCTGCTTGCTTTGTAAAATGAACTCTTTCCAGGACCCCATGAAACTTTAGGCATAGTTTTTGAAAGTGAACTAGCACCCTCTATAGGTCAACCTTGTTATGAATCTGAGAAACCACTTCTCACATAGGGTATTGAATCTCTAACGCCAGGGCCTAAGGCAAAAACCACTTTTGTCAAAATTATCCATGAAAATTCCTGAAATTATCGGGCAGAATAACAGCCAAGAGTTAGCTTCCCTTGTTTCTCTTTTGATTTGGTGGGTGCCCTGTTTAGAGAAGGAATATCAGGTTAAATAAAAAGATAGTCTCTTTCTTGACCCTTCTTTTTGTTCCTTCCACCTACCCACTTACTTTGAGAAGTTTGTATTTCTCAGTTCCCACACGGTATATTCTTTCAGCAACATTTACTGGCGGTTTACTAGGTGCCAACCACTGTTATAGGTTTTAACGCAGAGAGACTCTTGCTTTCATGGAGCTTATATTCTAATGAGGAGATAAAGAAGATTAATATCTAGATTTTGAAGAGATTCTTTTTCCGGGGAGTGGTAAGTAGTCTGAGAATTATAAAATAGGAGAGTGGCCTAGAGAGTGATGAGGGCAGTGGGGCAACCTGTCTTAAGTAGCGCAGTCACTGAGGGCCTCCAGCAGGAGGCGACTTTGAACAGAGTTTTGGATGAGGAGACAGGTGTGGAAGTTTGATGGCTTACAAATTAGGAAGAGAGGCATTGATATACCTGTTCCTCAAACACATGGTTCATGTCTCTGAACTCAGATGTTTGAGTTCGTTATTGAATTTCTTCTTCCGGTTTGTTGTATTGCTGTGCATTTAGCTTAACACATTGTTAGTAACCTTAAACAGATTATTCTTATTTATTTTAAATCATAGGATGAAGTTAATAATTCTGAGCTGTTTTATCTGAAGGAAGTAAGGGATGGGAGTTAAGAAACAAGTCGGGCATGCTATTTCAGGTCCAACTTTGGGGTGAAACGGCAGGTCTTCTTTCCATGGTCACTGAACCCTCATCGTCAGAGCACTTCCTCAAGGTAATGTCCTGCCTTTGCCATTCTTCTCTAAGGAAGCTCTTTTACGACAGGGTAACAATGCTGTTCTGACCTTGAAGAACTGAGAAAATGGGAGAGTAGCAACCTATTGATGGTGATCATTTGCAGGTGTCTTCCAAACTGGGCCTCTCCAACAGTGACACACAGAACTCCCCAGCGGAGTGAGAATGACGATCTAGTCCCAAGGAGAAAAGTGGCCAAAAGAAGAGAAAGTATTTGAAAGGGGAGGTGAAAGTGAAACCATCAGACATCAGGCCTAAGGGGAACTAGGATATTGTTTCATTCATTCATCTAAATATCATTAGCTACTTGCAACATGCCAAGCACTGTGATGGGCACTGGGGATATCGCAGTGAACAAGACCTAGTCCTGAATTCAAGGTTCAGGGACTACTCATGCAAAACATTGTCAAGTCCATCAAGAAGTCTTCTGTGATGCCACAGTCCTCAGTCGTATATTCCCTGCCCATAAGCCTGTGGTTAGGCTGCCCAGGGCTCTCTTAGTTTGGAATGTACCCTAATTTAGACACATCTTCACTTTACCTTCTTCTACCAAACACTGGCAGACAGGGAGAGCAGTATAATGTTTGACAGCACAGGCTATAGAATCCAAAGGTGGTTGTTTCAAGTTCTGAATGCCACTTACTGTATGTATGCCTTAGTGCTCTCCTCTTAACAATGGTGATTAAACACAACTTATTCGGAGGACTTCCATGCAGACTAAATGTGATTATTTTGTTCAGTACTGAGCCAACCCTCTGCCACAAAGTGAGGGTGATAGGCTAAAAAATGACCCCCAAAGGTACCCAGATCAGAGTCCATGACACTAATGAATGTTACATTATATGGTAAAAACAATTTGCAGATGTTATTAAATTAAGGACTGTGAGATGAGGAGATTATCCTGGGTTATCTAGGCGGATAACAAATGGAACCACAACTTCCTTATATGAGGGAGATAGAGAAAGATTTCACTACAGAAGGGTCAGACAGAAGGCACTGGGATGATGGAAGCAGAGAGATTTAAAGATAACATGCTAATACCTTTAAAGATGGAGGAAGGGGTCATAAGCCAGAGAATGCAAAGCACACAGTTACTGAAGCTGGAAAAGGCATGAAACAGATTCTCCCCTAGAGCCTCCAGACGAGGCCAGGCCTGCCAGCATCTTGACTTGAGCCCAATAAAACCGACTTCAGACTTCTGCCTTCCAAAATGAAGCAGAAATTTCTGCTACTTAAAGCCACTAAATTCGTGGTAATTTGTTATAGCAGCAATAAGCAATTAATACAGTGACTAGTCAATGAGTAGTAGGTATTCAAAAAATTCTTATAGAAGGCAGACATGGCACAGTGAAAATTTCAGTAACTGTAAGTGGGTTTTTTTTTTTGAGAACTTACTATGGTCTATGTTATAAGTACTCTATTCCCAGTGCTCCACATAAATTAAGCCATTTACTCCCGAGAACACTCTGAATTAGGTATATCATTATCCTTCCCCCATTTTAACTCTGATGTATCATCAGTTGTCGCCTCTCTGCAGCACGTTTTAGTGTCATATATAAAGACTCTTTACCTAACCTAAGACAACGAACATTGTATGCTATGTTTTCTTCTGGACATTTTATAGTTTTACATTTTACATTAAAATGTATTGTCTGTTTTGAGATAATTTTGGCATAAAGTACGAGATAAGGATCAAAGTTCTTTTTTTCCCCACTGGGAAGTTGTTATACGTATAAGCACAATTTGTTTAAAAGCCTACTCCTTCTCTACTGAATTGTCTTTGTGGCTTTGGAACTAATTAATAATCAGTTGACCGTATCGCGTGGGTCTGTTTTTGAACCCTCTCTTGTGTTGCATTGCTCCATATATCTTAGCATTTCATCATTACCATACTATCTTCATTATTGTGGCCTTATAATCGGTTTTGAAAGCAGACACTATATGAATCCTCCAACTTTTTTCCCCAAAATTATCTTGGCTATTCTGATTCCTTTTCCCATCCATATAAATACTAGAATTTGTTGACATCTCCAAAACAAAAATTCTATTGAGACTGCGTTGGATTTATAGATCACCCTTGTCAGCCAATGAAGAAACTGAGGCATAGAGAGGTTAAGTGATCTGCTCAAGATCTCACAGCTGCAACCTCAAACGAGCTAGGCTTCGACCACAGGCAGTCTAGCCCCTTAATCTCTACTCCTGATGTCCTTGCTTACTGCCCCCACAGGTTGTATGTGGAGCTACATCACGTGGATCCCATAAAAGGTTAAAATGTTGCTGCTCTGGGGCCTTAACTCCATTAGAAGACTTTGGAAGTGCCAGTCTCCTGAAATGTTGTCAACTGGGGACCACAATGGTAGTGATGGGGTGAGGGAGTCGGTGGCCTAGGTAAGGATATTTGTAGTTTGAGTGGGTGGTCTTTTCAGATCCTAGAGCTCCCAAGATTTCCCTGCTCTCTGCT
>PVKM010018128.1:0-25261 GCA_004027735.1 Carollia perspicillata
GCCACAGGCAGTGTGGCCCTGTGCTGGAATAGGCAGTTTCTGGGGGCAATCAGCCTAAGAAAGAATGCATAAAATCCTGTGAAATCTGCTTTGTTAAGAATACTCTCAATTTAAATGAAAATGGTCCAAGCACAAAATGAGTTTGTTTCCCAAAGTTTCCTGGCCCTTTGGCTATCTGACCCTGACTCAGAATAAGACCTCATAGTTCCTTGAATGTTATCCATTGTTTGATCATTACTGCCTGACAATGATTGATGAGCTTTACATATATGCCCTGTATTCCTATGCAAATTGAACCCAATAAAAGCCCATTGAGGAACAGGCTCAAGGCCCTTCTCCTTTGAGAGATTGGCCATCTTTCCTCCCCAAGCTGATCATGTCTTGGTAGACTTGGTAGACTTGGTAGATCATGTCTTGGTACCCAAGACATGTCTTGATAGATCAGGTCTTGGTAGACCTCATCAGAGGTTGCAAGGGGGAGGGGGTGCCCTCTGCAGGTGGAGCCCCTCCACAGCTTTATTATTCATTTTAAGATGATTAATAGTACCCCTTGCCTCTATTCATTGGATGCCAGTAGCAACCATAGTCCTGAAAATCAAAAATATTTACAAACATTACCAAATATCTCCTGGGGGGGATAAGACATTCACAGATGGAAATCATTGCTATAAATATTAAGTGGCTAAAAATTTTAGGAAGTATTTTGAATACCATTTTCATAATACTTTAGATAAAAAAGAAAAACTTAAAAAACAGAAACTGCCAAAAGTGAATTTTCAAGAACAAGGAAATCAGTATAGTCCTATATGGATTTTAAAAGTTGCAATTAATTTAAAAGTATGGAAGTGTGATTTCCTAGTAAGCCAATATTCCCACAAATAATATAAACTCTGTAAATGTCTTAAGAGTCCAGATACTAAAGAAAGGAAGGCAGTTTTAAGGAAACCATCAAAACCTGGAGCTAGTAACAAAAATGGATGTTTTTCTTCTGTAGATTTACAGTGATGACAGTGATAATCCCAACAGCTTCCATGTCAGGCAGCTTGAAATGTCATAGAATTACCAGCCATCTTCCTGCCTGAAAGAACCAGAGGGAGTTTGCTGGCCACAAGGATATCCACATAGGAACACCAGAAAGGTGAGAGTGAGAGAAGGGTTACTCCTGTTTCTGTGTGTGCACCAGCCCAGTTTTCTAGTTCAGGTGTTAGTCATACTTGCTTAGGGCAAAGTAAAATTTTTGGAAATGAGATTTAAATAACTAAACTAAGATTTCAGTCGTCATAAAGCAGAGGCATGAGAGTTTTCAATTTCAAATCAAATTAATTGCCTGGTAAAACAATCACCACGTTCAGAGCAGTCTATCAGAACCCAGGGTTTATACCAACAATGGCCTCATGTCAAAGATAAAAATGCTGAAATACATGTCACCTAAAAAGCCAGAAGAATGTGATCTACTCTAAGGAAACAGACAATCAAAAGATAATAGTTCAAGACCCAGAATTATTAGAAAAAAAATTTCTAAGACAGGTATTATAAATATGTTCGTTGAGGTATAGAAAAATACTCTTGTTATTGGATACTCATGGTGAATGAAAGTATAGAAAGTTTTAGGAAATAGACAGAAAATATTTTAAAAATTGAAAGTATTACAAATAAAAATACAATATTTGAAATAAAATATTTATTAGTTGGTCTTAGGAACAAGAAAGAGATTACTAAGAAAGGGGGGTGAATTTGAAAATAGAAAAATGAAAATCACCAAATCTGAATAAGAGAACAAAGTTGAATAAAAGTAATTAAGAAAATATAAAGTGCAGCTACTGAAAAGGAAAAAATCGTCTATAATACATTTATCTGTCAAGGAGTTGAAATTCTGTGTCTACATAAAAAAATAACTCAATAAAAAGTAAAAAATGGGAAGAATACTTGAATATACACTTCACAATAGAAAATTTACATGTGACCAATAATTACATGAAAATACAATCAACATCATTGGTCATCAAAGAAAGGCAAATTAAAACTGAGAGACCATTACACATTAGAAGCACTAAAATTAAAGTGGCTGAAATGAGCAACTATAGGGTATCCTTTGTAGTAAATGAAACCGTCATATGTAATAAAAGGAAAGGAGTTGAACAAGTACAGTTGTAAACACTTGGTGGATTCTTTTAAATTTCAATATACACATATGTGTTTAGATCAGTTCGACTCATAGGCACTTATTCAAGGACAATGAAAATATCTGTCCACATGTAGACTCTTACATGATTATTCTTATTGGTCTTATTCTTACTAACCATAAACTGAAGATAATTCAAATGCTCATCAATGGATCCATTAATAAACAAAGTGGGGTATGCCCTTACAGTTAAACACTATAAATAAAATAAACGAATTGTTGCTATATACAAAAATATAAATGAGTGTCAAAATCACTATACCAAGAGAAAAAAAAAAAGACACAAAAGTATACTCTCATATGTCGTGTGATTCATTTGTATGAAATGTAAATTAACATAGTGTGGCAAAAATCATGTTAGTGGTTGCTATGGATCAAGATAGAGAAAAATGTGGCTTATAAAGGATGCATTGAATTTGTTGGAAGCAATGGCAATATTTTATAACTTGATCGTGGGTACAGTTTGAACGTTGTACACATATTGTCAAAACTCATTCAGTGTGTTGTTAAAATAAGACCTTTACCAATCCTTCATACAGCTGATAATAAATTGATTTGTTTTTTTTTAAAGCAAAACAAAACTTCATGGACTTCAGTTGTCATTTTTTAAAAAAATATTTCATGAAGGAACATATCAATATATACAAACCATCAGAGAATAAACAATACATAGTTACTACTCAACTTATGAGAACAGTATTTTGCTAATAATGAAACTATACAATCACATTTAAAGAAAAAATTACTAAGAAAATTATGCTTCCTAAATATAGATGCAAGAATCTTTTAAAAATATTAGTAAATTGAATTTAGCAATATATTTATAAAATGCAATGAATCACAACAAAATCCACTTTGTCTCTGAAATCAAGGTCTAACATTCAAAAATCAACATTATTCACCACATTAACATAAAACAGTATACAAGTGATATGATTGTCTCATTAATTTTTTTAAAAGTATCTAAATAATTTAATCTCTGTTATCATTTTTAAAAATATCTCCATAAATTCAACCAGCAACTTTTAACCTCTTTTATCTATTGGCACACATAAACTAATTACTAAAATTCTTTAGAACATCAAAAAATATATTATATTTTTGTCAATCTGATGAAAAAAGATAGGCCTAACTTTTATTAATTTACAATAATAATAAATAATAATAATAACCTATTCTTCTTAATCCAAAGTTGTAACGGGGTGCAGCCCAGTGGGGAGGCCCAAATAGGGATTTGGAATGGGGTCCAGAACCCAAGGTGTCCAGAAAATATTAGAAAGATATATAGGATGTCCTCATCCCTTCCCCTCACAGGTGTGAGTTGGGGGAAGGGACACATGAAGCATGAGCATACAGAGATGTTTTATACAGCAACAGCTTTGCAGCTAACCCCTGGCATGGTCATTTAACATTATCTATAACCTTTAACTGGTTGCATAGATATGTTAAATAGCTGTGACCATGCTTTGAGCCAGGGGGATGGAAGTGACTTTCACCCAAGATAAAACTGGGGGGCAGCTTCCCCTTGTTACAGCCCACACGAGAGCTCAGAGAAGATTGGCTCCATGACACGGGGCCACACCTGCCCAGCTTATAATGGCAGCCCAGTAAACCTGGAATAATACAGAAATGCTGACAAGTGTAACCAACTGTAGGAGGAGTTGGAAATGGGAGTGCAGAGGAAGGTTGGCACGGGGATTTAAACCTGGACTCACAGCCATGTGAGAGAGAACCATGAGGCTTTGGCCAGGGTGGGGACCCCTGAGGCTTTGGCGAGAGTGAAGACCACATGGCTTTGAGGTGCTCCTTTTGGCCATGTAGCTTAGGAAGCAGGAGAGACTTTTCTTGGAAGAAAAGGGGTGAAAGGACTCTTGCTGGTGGGCCATGAGAAGGTGCCACACAACTTTGGATTAACTGGAGATCATGGTGGTGACACAGCTGATGGTGCCAGGAGCCTGAATCACGGACTTCTACTTCTTTTCCTGAGATACGGTATCCCAGATTAGGGCAGCGGGAGATGAAAAGACTGTGTGCATCTGTGGGTATCCTAAAGGATTTTAATATTTTAATGAAGATATTAGGCCACTACTTTAAGTCTGTATGTCTTTAAACAAACATTTCTTTTCCTTTTCACAAATCTCTGGCATTGAGAGATGTCTTTTCTCTGGTGGTGGGCATAGTGAACCTAGTGTGGGGTCATTTGGGTAATAGTATATCGTACCCTCCACTTGGCCTTGTTCTTTAACAAAGTGACTTTTTTAAAAAATCAGGTGCTTGTACTTGTTCGTAAGAATTTCTGGTACCAAAAATTAACCAGTATAAGACACAACCTTATAATGTTATCTGACCAATAATATGCAACCCTACTATACGATATATATCTATGGTTCAAGACACGGCATTCACATGGGATGGCTATCGTTTGTTGGCTGTTGTCATTTTTTTATTTGACAATCTAAGGGAAAAGAGGTCAGTGCCCCTGACTAACGAGTCAGGTATTGCATGTTTTTAAATTTTTTGTGGTACGGCAGTTGAAAATTACTAAATTGGACATGGGAGAGAAAGTCTTTATTCTAATAGTGGATATCTACTAAAAAAAATAGCAGCTATCACACAATGGTAAGTGACTAAATGCTTTATTTTTAAGGCCGGATTAAGGAAAGAGTGTTTTCTTTCCACATCTACTCAGCATTATACTGGAAGTCTGAGGCATGGGAATAGGTAAAGCAGGAATAAAAACAGAATCAAGAATAAAGAAAGAAGGAAAGTGTCTTGATTCACATGTAGCATAATTATGCACATAAAGAATCCTAATGAACCTATAAAAACCTACTTAATAAACAAGTGTAGTGGCTTACAAGGTGATTATGAAATATTAATTGTGGCAACACAAAGCAAATGTAAAATAAAAATTATAATTAATATAGTCATTAACATCTAAAATATAACATCCTCAGGGACACTCTTAACAATGTATGTACAAAAGGTGTGCTTTGAAACATTAAAAAGTCAATGAAAGAAATTAAAGAACTTCACAAATGTAGATCATAGATCAAAAGGTACATTATTAAGAGGTCAATTTTTCCTAAATTTGATGTAATCTCAATAAAGATTCCAGAAGACTATTTTTAGCTAAAATTAAAATGCTAATTCTGATTGTATATAAAAATGAGAAACATGCATCATTTTAGAACTTGCACTGCCCAATTTCAAATTTTTTTTATTATGATACAGTAGTTAATATAATATTAGCATAAGGGCATAAATTAGTGAAAACTTTGAACCTGAATATGGTCAATAGCTTGTCAAAAAAGTTCAGGTCACTCATTGCAAAAATACAGGGTTTTCCATTAATAGTCTTGAACTATTCCGTGGGAAAAATACTGATGGAGCATCTTGCCTCAATGTTCTCGGAGTCTGATTGATCACAGAGGTAGTTGCTGAAGGTTGAAGTGGCTGTGGTAATTTCTTTAAATAAGACAACAATAAATTTTGCCACATAGATGGATTCTTTCATGAACAATTTCTCTGTAGTGTGCAATGCAGTATGACCGCATTTTACCCTCAGTAGAAATTCTTTCAAAGTTAGAGTCAATCTTCTCAAACCCTGTCACTGCAAGTTCATGTAATATTCTAAATCCCTTGTTGTCATTTTAACAATCCTCACAGCATTTTCATCAGGAGAAGATTCTAACTCAGGAAACCATTTTTTGGCTTACACATAAGAAGCAACTCCTCAGCCACTAAACTTTTATCACAAGATTGCAACAATTCAGTCACATCTTCAGACTGTACTGCTAATTCTAGTTATTTTGCTATTTTCATCACATCTGCAATTACTTCTCCGACTAATGTCTTGAACCTCTGAAAGTTATACATGAGGGTTGACGTAACATTTCCTGAACTCCTGTTAATGTTCATACTGTGGCCTCTTCCCATAAATAATCAGTGTTTTTAATGGCATCTAGAATGTGAGCCCTTTCCAGAGGTTTTTAATTTACTTTGCCCAAATTCATTAGATGAATCACTACCGATGGCATGTATAGACTTAAAAATGTAAATCTTAAATAATAAGATTTAAAAGTTGAAACTAGCCACAGCAGAGTAGTTGGTTAGAGCACCATCCTGATGTACCATGGTTGCAGGTTCAATAGCTGGTCAGGGCACATACAAGAATCAATCAGTGAATGCATAAATAAATGGAACAACAAATTAATGTCTCTCTCTCTCTCTCTCTCTCTCTCTCTCTCTCTCTCTCCTTTCTCCCTCTCTAAAATAAATAAAAATAAATTAAAAATTTTAAAAAATGTTGAAAAAATATACTTATAATAGCATTTACAATTAATACTAAATTAAATGCTATTCCTTTTTACATAGTAAATATTAAAAGAGAAACTTAATCACATAGATTTCAGATATCTTAATAAAACCCAGATCAAAACTTGTACATACTTATAGATACACATAA
Source organism: Carollia perspicillata (assembly GCA_004027735.1). Lineage (NCBI taxonomy): Eukaryota > Metazoa > Chordata > Mammalia > Chiroptera > Phyllostomidae > Carollia > Carollia perspicillata. The sequence continues at coordinate 6,651 of PVKM010018128.1, forward strand.
ATACCCAGTATGCAACAAAGTAAAATTCCTGTTTAGCATACAATTTTAAAGGTTCACAACGAAGCAGAAAAATATGATCTAACATCATAGAAAAATTAATCAATTGAAATCATATCCAAAGTAACACAGATGCTAATAATAGCAGGAAAGGTGATAGGGATAATTATTATAGCTACATCTACATGTTCAAAAATTAAGTAGAAATATGAAAATATAAAAATATAATCAATTTGAATTTCTGTTTATGAAAATGATAACATCTAAGGTAAAAATTCACTAGTTGTAATTAATTACAAACTAGATATTGCAGGAGAAAGATTAGTAAACTTGAAGACATGGAAGTAAAAATGAGCCAAATGGAAAAAGATTAGTTTCTAAAAAAATAAAAATAACAGGAATGGTCTATGGGAAAAATTCAACCAGACTAACCTACAAGTAACTTAAGGCCATGAAAAAGAAAAATATTACAAAAATCATTTGAAGAAGTAAAGGCTAAAAACATTCCAAATTATATTTAAAACAACAACAGCAACAATAACAAAGGTCCAAGAACCTCAATGAATCAGAAGTACACAAGGAATAGAAAAGATACAAAAAGGAACATCTTAATCAAATTGCTAAAAATCAGCGATGAAGTAAAAAAGTCTTAAAATCATTGAGAAAACAGACATAATCTACAGAGAAACAATGACAAGGATTAAAGTAGATTTCTCATCAGACACAATGCAGATGAAAAGAAAGTGAGGCATCAGCTTTGAAGTACTCAATGAAAAAAAGAAAAGTCAATCTAGAATTCTACATTCTTCAAAAATGTTGAAAGAATTAGCACCAAAAGACCTGCACTCAAATGTTAAAGAAAATTTTTGAGACAGAAAGAAAATAATACTATAAAGTAATATGGACTATAAGCTAGTCCATATTAGTAATAATACTACTTAGTGATACTACTAAGTCCAAGGCAATATGGACTTAAACAATGAAATGATGAGCATGAGAAATAGTAACTGCATAAGTAAAAATGTGACACACTATAAGTTAAAGCTATATAAACTCAAGATTCAAGCAAATTAATATCAGAAAGTGTTCTGGCTACTAAACCTATAAAAAATATATGTTGGAATTACAGAAAGCATTTAATCAAAAAAAAGAAGAAAAACAGATAAAAGTAAAAGAAAGACAGATGGGATAAATGGAAAACAAATAGCAAAATGACAAACTTTAAACTAAGCATATTTATAATCACATCAAATATAAATTATCTAAGCACTCCATTAATAGGCAAAGATTTTTATATTGAATAAAAAAAGAAAGACCCACCAGAAACTTCCAACAATTAGAAACTAAATGACATACTTCTAAATAACTAACTGGTCAAAGCGGGAGTCTCTAGTAACATAAAAAATTACATTAAACTGAATGCAAATGAAAAATAATATATAGAAATTTGCGGATCACAACTAAGGCAGTACTTAGGCAAATTATAGTATGAAATGACTATACTAAAAAAAATGTCTAAATCTATCATCTGAGCTTTAAATTTAAGAAACTAGGAAGTAAAAGAGTAATATAAACACAAATCAAGTAAACAACCAGCATGACCAACAAGCAAAAAGAGAGAAACAAGATACAAATAATCAATATCCAAAATGAAACACAGAATCTTACCATGAAACCCGCAGACATCAAAAGATAATAAAAACCCACTATTAACAACTCTATATAGATAAATTCGACTACACAGATGAAAAGGAACAAATTCCTCTAAAGTCTTAAAAGAGCTCAGTCAATGTGAAAAAGATATTGAAATATTTCTATCACTAGTAAAATTTTAATGCATTCTTTTGAAAAAAACAAAAACAAAATCCCTGTAAGATATCTCAAGGCCCAGGTGATTTCAAGAATTTTAGTGATTGTTTCAAAAGAATTAACACCATTCTAAATAATTTCTTTCAGAAATTAGCAGAAAGGGGAACATGTCACACTTTTCAATGCATTTTATCTGGCCAGTGGCCAGTATTACACTAAGAGCAAAACCAGAGAGTGACAGTACAGAATACAAACACACAAAATAACAGCAGCCACTATAGTGGTTGATGTTCTATAGAACATCATTAATTTTAAATATAGACAATGGTCAACAAAATTTTAGAAAATACAAGTAGCAATATGTAGAAAAAAGTATACACCATATGGAGTAAGGTTCATTTCAGGGATGCAAATTTTGATCAATAGTCAAAATCAGTCAATGCAATCCATCATAGTAACAGGATAAAGGCACAAAAAAATCACATGGTCCTAACAATTGATGCAGAAAAAATACTAGGCAAGATTCGACATCCATTTGTGATAAAAGCAAAAACTAGAAATAGAGATCTTCTTTGACATGATAAATAATATCCAAAAATATCTATAGATATTATCATACTCAGTGTTAAAGAAACTGAATGCTTTAATCCTAAAACTGAGTTTAAGGTCAGGATATCTGTCCTCCCAATTTTAGTTACATAGTGCTAGAACTCTTAGCTACCATAATAAGGTATTTTGTAGTTTTCAGCATACACATTCAATGAATGTTTTGTTAGATTTCTTAGAATGATTGTAGGTAGTATTTTATTTTTAGTTTTAGTTTTCAGAGATTCTGTTAATATGGAGAAATACAACTAATTTTTTGTACAATAATTTGGTATACTGCAAACTGGTGGGACTCTTATTTTCTGGGGCATTTTTGTAGTTTCCTAGAGATTTTCTAGACCATCATGTCATTGCAAATTAGGACAATTTGATGTTTTCTTTCTGAGATGTATATTTTAATTTCCTTTTTCTTGCCTGATTAGGCTGGCTAGGACTTCTAGTACAATATTGACTAAGAACATGCATTCTGGTGATTCAGCCAGTCCACTCCTAAGCATTTATCCAACAAAAAAGAAAGTTTATAATACTACAGAGGTTTGTCAATGAATATTCAAAGCAGCTTTATTTGCAATAGCCAAAATCTGAAAACAACACAAATGTATCAATAGTTTTCATACATAGAAAATTGTGATGCATTAGTACATGTATAAATAGGAGTGGAAGCATGGATACTTGGAACAACCTGATAGCTGTCAGAGGGGATAGGAGAAGGGAACTGGATGAAAGAAGGTGAAGATATTAGCCAGTGAACATAATGTGTGTAACCCATAGACACAGACAACAGTATGATGATGGCCAGTGGAATGTGGAGAGGGGATTGGGTGGATGTGGGCAAAGAGGAAGGAAAGGGGACATCTGTTATATAGCCAACAATGAAAACAAAGTTAAAAATAAATAAATAAATATTAGTATTTGACTTTTAAAAAATAAAATAAAAGTGTGGAATATTAAACTCATCAATAAGATGAACTTACTATTGTTATTTTCAGTGTCATAAATGAGTCTCAAAATAATTATGCTGAATAAAAACAGTCAAATGGAAAAGAGTACAAATTATATGATTCCATTATATAAAACTCTACAACCTCCAAACTCATCTACAGGAGTAGCATGGGTGAGTCTTTAGATAGTAACACATTTAACTTTTTAAAAATGTCACATTCTTGGTCTGCTTATATTGTTTCTCTTGCATTTGATAACATATTTTCTTCTCTTAGTCCTGATATATTTGTTAATGCTGGACATTTCCTTTTAAATATTATAAAGAAAATGCTAGATGAGTTTATCCTCCATCGAGATTTAAATGTTGCTGTGATAGGCATTCATTCTAGGGAAGATTATCTCTATCATTCAAGAATTAAAATTATATTAAAACATGATCATTTTTTGCAAGGGTATTTTGTTTCACCTTTTATCTTGGAGGATAGCACATTTTCATCTAATTGAAAGCTTAAGAAGTTTATCTGGGTCCTTCTATAACCATAATTCAGTTGTTCCAGCCTGGGATTACTAGGAAGTTAATTTAGCATTTTAGCTTCTCAGCCACCACTTTTGCTTATATAATTGCCAACTACCCAGAACAAAAGGACCCCATATTCCAACATAACCTCATGAAACTTATCCTTATTTTAGAGTCTGATCTTACACATTTCTATTACCTTGGTAAATATCCAATGACTCCAAGCATTGTTTTTCTTGTTACACTTTTCTGATTAATCTTGCCATAGAGTCTTTTTTGGTTGTCTGTTGCCTGAAGTGGACCTTACTTGGTAAATTTTACAGCAATTTTGGATTTAGAATATAAGAACATCAAGTTAATATTAAGAAAAAAATACTCATTAACAGTTGCATCTTTCTCCCTCTGCTCTCATTTTGTTACACCTTTTTTCACCACTAGAAATTCCCTTTTATCCCTTTATTTCCTTTCTTTTCATTCCTTCCACTTTCCTTCCCACTTTCTTTGCTTGCTCATTCCTCTTCTTTCCAGTACCTTCACTTCTTCTTCCTTTACTCGTACTAATATCTGTACTGAGAAGAAATTATGTTAAACTCATTACCATTGAATTTCAAATATTTATTACACAATGTTTCTTCTTGACATGGATTATTCCATGTAGTGGAGCTAGGTTTAAGTTATATTGTATATAAATTTATTATGGGACTAAAAGTTATACACAATCCTCAACTTCTCTCTGGAATTTCTTTTATTGTATTAAAAAAACTTAAAGTTATTTTCTGGAATTTTTCATAAGTAGGACTTGTTTCTTGTAGGCAAAATGAAACACAGAAGAGTGAAATGTAACATCATATGTGCATTTAAATGATAATGTCCCCCTACATAATAAAATTATTTTTCCATGTGGTGTGTAGTATACAACTTTCCCAACTTCTGCTCAGCTTATTGTTTAAAAAGAGTCATTTCAAAGCAAAAATTACTGAGAAAATACTATCAGAAAAGAACTAAAATAAGATGTACAGGATTTATGTATTTGTAGTGCTAAGTAGCTAATGTACTCCAATTCTGTGTTTTTCTATTTCTGGGAAATGGCAGAATAATAAACATTAGCAAATGAAATTCAATATAATCTATTCATGGAGATAAATACTGGGGTAAAATAACTTCTACTCTTTTTAAATATGCAAAGACAGAATTAATTGGGAGAATATCAGATTGATGTGTAAATTCTAAGAAAGTCATAGGAGTATAGATCATTACATTTGATCTTGAAAAATTAGTAGGAATGAGATAGATAGGAATAAGAGTTGGTGGTATAAACTGCATACCATGAATGAATATCAACATGAGCAAAGATTTGGAAAGACACCAGGGAGAAATCTGACATGATTGGAGAAGATTAATAAGAGGGATGCCCCCTGAAGTGGAATTATCTTCTGAAGGGCAGGCCTCTTGAACCTACAGGCTTCCCCCATTAGGTGAATGTTCTAGGAGCCCATCTGTATCAGTACCAGCTGGTGGTATTGCGAGGTGGTATTTGGCTTCCATGAAATTTTTTTGAAGACTCTTTCAATGAATTTGCCCATTTCATGATGGGTGATTTACAAGGGCACCTGCCGACATTGTGCTTGTGTTCAGTAGTATTTGACCCAAAACAGCATGCCCCCCATGCTCTACCCTCCCTATTCACCAGCTCTTAGCCCGAGTGATTTTTTTTCTTTCCCAGATGAAAGAAAATCCTCAAGGGAAACATTTTGCTGATGTGGAAGAGCTGAAAGAGAAAATAGCAGAAGTACTAGAAGGCATCAAAATCAATAATTTCAAAAACTATTTTGAGGGCTCTTCCTTTCCATCTGGCCACAGCCATCAGGTAAACCAAGATGGGCAATTACAAGTACATCCAGGAGTTATGAAGGAAGAAGCAGTCTGATGTGGTGAGCTTTCTTCTCAGAGCACACTCTTGGTAGTACTGCCAGTATCTGTACTCCACAGGCCCCTGACCCAGCCCAGTAAAGTGTGCAAGCCCAAATACAAAGCCAAGCAAGTTTATGCCATATATCAGGTTCATGTGCACCGACTGTAGTGGCCACAGTGCCCTGTTCCTAAAGATGTGACCTATGGCAAGCCTGTCCATCATGGTGTTAACCAGCTAAAGTTTGTCCAAAGCCTTCCTTCAGTCTGTTGCAAAGGAGTGAGCTGAGTGTCACTGTGAGGCTCTGAGAGTCCTGAATTGTTACTAGGTTGGTGAAGATTCCATGTACAAATTATTTGAGGTTATCCAAATTGATTCATTCCATAATGCTATCAGAAGGAATTCAGATACCCAATGGAACACCAATATGGCACAATAGCACAGGGAAATGTGAGGGCTGACATCTGTGGGCTGCAAGTACCATGGCCTTGGAATTGGCCATAAGTTTCACCACATTATTTGTTGTTCTTGCCATGAAGCTTAGAGAAGGTGTGATACTCTCCAGCTCCACTATTACCGCTGATATGAGGTCTGTCCAGAAAAAGTCCAGCCATTGTTAATATAACAAGAATTGTTTGCACAATATTGCCTGGGAGGTACATCAAATGGAGGGTACCTTGAAGATGACTGAAGTTTAAACATCTGGGAATGAATACAGACATTTTTTAAAGAAATTCTGGGTTTTGGGGGGTCCCTCCTTGTATAAAGAATACAACAAACAAGAAATACTGGCTGGCCAGATTGTGTAAAGTCGATTATGGTTGACATAAAAAGAATTTTGCCTGTATGTAAAAAATATTGAGACACTGAAAATATTTTACCTACAAATTAGATAATAAATAGATATGAAACACTCCAGTTTAGTCCTTGCTGACACAGTCACCAAAGGGGGGCCCTCAACCCCCTCCCTGTGTTGCTAACCATAAGAAAATTAATATTTCCTTTTAGAGAATGACTTTATTGCATGAGGTCCACAGACCAACTTTGAAACATGATGCTGTGAATCCCTAATAATGCACATCGATTTTTATTTTTATGTGTGGTTTCCTAAGATAGATGACCTATAGCTTTCATTAAATTCTCTGTGGGGTCCATCACCCCAAAAACTTAGAGATAAATAATGATAGGGTGTGCTTATTGTGAAAGACCTGGAAATAACTTATCAAATGAGTACAGATGGCACTAGTCAGAAGACTCAGAGACCTTTAGATAGTTTGTGTGATTTATCTGGGGCGGAGAAGAAACACGCTGAGATGGAGTTGGGAGAACAGGATGTTCACTGGCAATGAACACCTGTGTAAGGTAACAGAGGTGGGGAGAAAGACTGGGCAAAAATGAGGCAGATCTATCAAACTCTTGGCAAACGCAACTTGGGGCCTCCATAAAAGAAGTTCTTGTTCATTAGAAGAATTTCAATGTAGACAGAAAGACCCAGGATATATTACCCCACTATGTGACTCATTCTCTGGGAAATGTCCCAGATATATATGGTCATAATCCAAGAGCTGAGGTGGATCCTGCAGGCATTCAATGCTGGAGAGTGTCAGCCAACTCCACTTTTTTGCAGTTGAATAGTAAATAATTTTTTTGAAAGGAAAGGCAAGCCACACACACTTCCAGGGCTGACGTAGTTGACCCTGTGTGTGTGTGTGTGTTGTCATGTTTGCTGTTAAGGAACTTAGTATAATATTTACCTTACACAACTGATTATAATTAATGGATAAAATCATAAGAATAAAGTAATTTGTAAGCATGTGAAGCAAAGCCTTTCTTTCTCATTAATGTAAAAATTGATTTCATGGGAACTGAGTTCTGAGAAATAATATAAATGATGCAATCTAGACCAAAGCTTTAATTTATAGGTAGCTGTGGTCTTCTGTAGGTTCTTTATTTTACTACAGTATGTAAATAGACAACCAATTAAAATTTCAACTGCTTATTTATAATCAAGAAAGTGATTCAGTGTCTACATGTTGAGCAAAAAAAATATTACTTATAGAAGAAAAATTGTATGTGAACCCCGAGTCATATCACTGAGCTTATATGTGAATTGGGTAGAAACATATGAAGATACATAGCAAATGACACAAGCTCAAAAGAATATATCACAGGCTGCTGGAACTCAGGTGAGTGGCATTTCTGGTGAGGGCTAAAAGTGTCATAAAATATGTTTTTTTATTTGTACTGGTTACTTTGTTCTCTGAGGGGATATTGATCGCCCTGGCTCTCCCAACTGAGAACAAATTTACATCAGTTAGAAGATTTATTACTCCAATTCTTTGAGAAAAAATAACAACTAAATAAATTTTAACCCTATTCAAATTGTTGTTGGTAGGCTATTTATTTTTTGGTATCTCATCACTGAGTGTATATCTAAAATAACTAACCATTCATGTTTTTTTTCTCTCTCTCACACCAACTACTTGTATATTGAATGCTGTGTGAAAGTAGTATCAAGAAAGTGAATGAGCTGAACTTCTTTCTCTCTGCACTTCTAAGAGGATACTAGTTAAGCATCCGCATATATGCCTGATCTTCTGATTCAGTCTGAGGTTAATCCGCCAACCTTAGAAGCACTGGATACTGACCAGAGCACATATGGTACTGTATAGAAAAAAATGCATTTCCGAGAATGTGATTTCAGGTGGATGATTAAATATCCTAAATTCTTTAGTCAGTCCCAGTTTATGCCCTTTGTCCCAATGAATGGTTCATCTTTTTACTTTCAAAAGTGTCTATTCCTGCATAATAAATTGCCATTTTGGATATAGAGAAACCACACATTTCCTTTGCCTTTAATTGTACAATTACTTGCTTTTCATAGTGAAAGTATGCTCTTACAATATGTTTAAAATCATTATATTAGACCTCCGAGACTAGAAACTTATTTTCTTGTTGTTGTCAATACCCTTAAGGCTTTACACTTGGTTGGTGCTCAATAAGGTGAACCTTATTGAAGAATAATATAACAAAATTAAAATAACAAACTTAAAGAAAAAAACATATTTCTGACAAACAATTAAGAATAGGAGTAATAGTGGGTCAAAAGGTAATTGTAATCTACTGAAACATGATATAGGTTATCTAACATGGTTCTATTCTGAGATCTCTATTGCCTAATCTTTTACCTTGGTTCTGAGATGCCATCAAAATTTCAAATAAGCATTCCTTTAACAAATCTTTGATCTCCTCCACATGTTTACATAAGCATCTAGTCTCACTTTATATACTATAATATATGTTAATCACCACAATTAATGCTGTTAATATGTTTGCTCATTTACTCTGTTAGCTCTTTTTGATAGTATCTGACTTACTGTTTACTGAAGTATCAAGAAATATTAGAATGTTTACTAATAAGATTAATTATTTGCCTTTTCAGATTTTGGGGTTTAACATACTTTTAATTGCATGTAGAAAGTAGAGCACCTTTCCTCTTCATATTTCCCAGCACTAATGTTAGGCAAAGAGTTTTAATCACTGAAAAGAACAAAAAGAACTGGCCTTCAAAAAGGAAATTAATAAGGAAGCTGTTCTTAAAGAGATCTACAACAATCACTAATTCACTTGTACACAAATAAAGCATCTGTAATATTCTAGTACCTGAGTTTAACTAGTAGATGGGAAGAGAAAAAGAAGATTGAAAATACAATTAATCATCATTGACTTGTTCCAAGTTAATTTATTCAGCATTTCCAAATCTCTCTGTAGATAGGGCAGGCTATTTTATGAAGGCACTAGCTAAATGTACTTATGATAAAATAAACAACATCTCCTTTTTTCTAAGCAAAATAGAAGAAGTTTTTAAAGACCTTTATGTATTGATATGGTTAGTGTGGATTGCTTTGTCTGTCTCTGTGTAGTGGTGCCATGACCTCTGGAAGATTTTAGATATGGAGTAGGGAAGTATCCATTAGTTAACACATTTCCTTGGAACTGTTTTTAGAATTTTTATAAATGAGTTGAAATTGTCAGTGTGGGTCGCACAAAAGGTAGATGTCAAAATGGAATTAAAAGTTCAGTAGATTTATTCTGGGGGATATTTCTGAGGATAATGGAGAGAAGGAGCAGGAACAGTCAAGCAGAGTTTGTCAACCACAATGCCAGCTGAGCCTGGAAAAGAAAAGAGTAAGAAAAGAGTATTGTATGTGGAAACAAAGTCTGGCCAGGCTGCTGGAGAGCCCCCAGAACAAAGCTTTATATGTGAGAGTAGATTTAGTCTGGGCAGGAATTGTCCATCTCTGTTCTTTTCACTTTGGTTTAGAGCAGTCCGGGACAGGGCAGCTTTATCAAAATGTTCTGTTGGATCTCGAAAACATGGAAGCTGCAGGTTGTCAGGTCACAATTCTCCTCACGCAAGATTCTTTACTGGTAGTAAGTAGATCTGAGTTGTCCACGGCCATGGTTGTCACAGGTAAGTTTCAAATCTTGTCATTTCTTCAACTCTAGTTCTTGATAAAAATTCCAATAAAGTACTAATCTAGTTATTCTTAACTCCATTCCTTTCCATATACTTTTTCAGAAACAAGAAGAAACAACTGAAAGGAAAGCTGTCCCCAGATTAAAAAATATCGCCAAGCTATTATAAATCGAGATAGGTTCTTTGTAAATTGTGAATAATCCTTAAGGACTATGAATTCTCCACTGTGAACTTGCAAACTCTTAGCCTCTAAGTGTTCCTTACCATCTCTGTTACTTACCCCCAGTTGTCTGTCCAAATGCTGGCCAACTGTGACCCGAGTCTTACCAATTCTAAATCCTTCTGTTATTATCCATCTCATCTGAGAGTTAGAACAGTGAAAAATTCTTGGGATGAAACTGAAACTTGAGTGACCTTCCTTAATCTGGTTTGTAAAATCTTTAACCTTCTTATTCCCTGAATGCTCATCTTAGCGATGTTTTTATATCACAACATTTAAAATAAATTTTGGCCTTTGGCCTTGTTCACTGACTTCTCCTTCTACAATGCACTATGGTGCTAGCGCTCTCTGTCTATGTTCATTCCCTTTTTGTGTCCAATTCCAAATATTCCTTACTTCTGTGATTGCATTGTTAGTGGATAACATGTATCTTCTTGAATACTTCCTGGGATTTTACTGTTGAACCGGTTTAGTGCCCATGGAGTGAGGGCTATATTCCATATTATGGAGTTCCCCTAAATTGCAAAGACTATCAGTTGGAGTCTGGCTGTGGTTTGAGGAGACATAACACCACATGCTGAAAAGGCTTTTGTGACAGCTCACTTCCCAGGCTCACCTAGAGCCAAGAAAACTAAGAAACTGCCTGCTGACCTCACAGCTAAGTGATTAATGAAGAAAAGTATTTTGCTGGTTTCTTCCCAAAGTGCCTTAAACAGTTACAAACTTTTATTTTCTATAAATTTAATTTTGTGTAAGAAAAATCAAAAATAAAAAAGTATAATGGCATAGTTGGAGATGATAGAAGATTTCAAAGAATCTTCTCATACAATAAATCTGTATGCTCCTATTGTCCAATATTTTTTTGAAGGAGAATGTCTATAACTCATAACATTCTATTATACTGGTATGTTAATATAATATATAAGTATGTGGGTAGGAAACTGACTTGATATTTTAGATTGTTTTAACTAGACACTATTTTAGATGGTTTTGACTTAGACAGCAGCTTGGAGGTTGGATCCCTGGGTTTTTGCATTAGCTTTAATAACAGTGTTCCAGACTTGCATGTTTTATCACAGAACAGAGCTTGAGCCAGTTACAGAATTCCATTTATCAAGTGGAACACAAAGTAACAGGGACAGAATTCCAGAAATTAGGAACAACCTGGCAAGATCAATTCAGGGATGCAGGTGTTTGTTGCTGGACCATTAGACAGGTTATTGGATGAGGAATTTAGAAAGCAGGCCAAAATGAAACACAAATCCAGCTATATGAGCTACAGGCAGATGGAGAGAGATTCAGGTTTAACAATTGGCTGAGAAAATGCCAGTAAAGGAGTCTTGAATTTTAGCATGAACATTGTTGAAGATGTTGTGAAAGGAGCAGAGGAGACTCTACCGAAAAGAAGAAAGAACATAGAGAAAAAAACCTCTGTCACATTATGCTTCTAGGTTATACAATAACCTGCCCGTATTGACAATTTACGTGTCAGGACCTATACAAAGAAGTTTACATGCAGGATGTGAGGATGACCTCACTGTGACATCTTCCACTGGAGTGTTGACTTGGCTGATCTGTATGGCTAGGCAGGCACCCTCTTCCTTCCTTCCTTCCTTCCTTCCTTCCTTCCTTCCTTCCTTCCTTCCTTCCTTCCTTCCTTCCTTCCTTCCTTCCTACTCCATGCGTGTCCCTCCTGAAGCTGAGCATGTGGTAGAAGACAACCTTCCCCAGAGAGGAGGACTGTGCTTCTAGAAAGGGTATACTCCCTTGTTAGAATTTCTGAAGTAGCTCTCCAAGTTAACTTATAGAAGAACATAAGCTGTTCAAGTTGATAAAAATAAATAACTAAAAAGGAATTTTATGGACACTAATGAGTTTTATGGAGGAGATGTTCTGGCATGTGGTGGTCCAAAATACAGTCTCTTGTACTAGAATATCTGGGCTTAAATCCTGGTTTTCACTTCCTACCTATAGGTCTGACCTAGTTACTTAACCTCTCATTGAGTTGTTGCAAAGATAAGTTTATAATGTTGGAAAGATAATATAAATTGATATGTACTCAATACATCTACAGTAGTACATATTGAGCTCATCATAAGTAACAGTTATTAATTTACAGGTGTAGCATCCAAGGCAGAGAGTTTATTTGATCATACTTATGTTTGAACTTTTCCTTTACACCCTACTTGACATTATTTTAACCATGCCATGCCATGTCTTTTTTCATTGTGTTACATGAGTTACAGGCATAAGAACAGCCAGGCTGTTTAGCATTTCAAGAGTGGTATGCTAACTCTATACAAGGTTTTGAGCTCAGGTGTCTGAACTTTAAAAGGGTCTAAATGAGGGAAAATAGAGATGCACAGTTAAGTTACCCAAGAGTTAAATAGTGCCTGGCATTCTCCATTTTACTTACAGTATCACAACCAAACAAACTTAGGCCACCCCCTGACTCAAACTGTTCCACCAATTCTCTGCTTTTGTGCAATATGTTTTGTGAGGGCTGTGTTCTATAGGTGACTTGATGACCATTAGTAAATCCAGTTCTGATGATCCACCTCTTCTGATTAATCATTAATTCCCTTAAGTGTTTAGGCAAAACACTTCGAAGTATTTGGGGCAAAAATTGCAACTTTAAATGCTTTCAACAGTCAGGCAGATACCTAATTAGAGGTGACCAGACATAAAAAAACAGTCAGAAGTCAGCAGGTTGTGGTGATCTCCGAGCACACACCTTGCGGAAACAAACAAGCCATCACTTGGCTCCAGATAACTATTCCATTTGGAATGAAAAGGTGGAATTCAGATATTCAAATTAATCCAGACATTCTTATTTCTCTATAAAATGTATTCATTAAAAAGAGTTTGATGAAATTAAATAAAAAGATTCTGTAAATCAATCAAAGTATATTAGAAGAAATTTGGTTTTTTAATTTACAGTCTTAGAGACCAGCGCAGAGTTAATCAACTTTGAAACTTAGAAGTTAAAATGATTAAAACTGTAGGGTTCAAGATGGAAAGTTGACTTTAAGCCATATATCCCAAACCTTTATTTGCTGCTTGTGAAAGAAAGGTTTATTTATTAAACGGTATTCACTAAAAATGTGTGATGTCTCTTCTAACTCAAATATGTCACTTGAGGATACATTTACACAAAAGCTCAGGGAGTGGTTTAGGACAGAAAATTTTGTGCATGGAAGAATAATTCAATTGGTTAGAGCATTGTCCCTGTACAGCAAGGTTGCGGGTTTGATCCCTGATCAGGGCACATGCAAGAACCAACCAATGGGAGTAAAGGTAAGGGGAACAAAAAATCTCTGTCTGTTTGTCTGTCTGTCTGTCTCTCTCTCTGTCTCTCTCTTCTTCTCTCTCTCTAAAATTGTAAGGTTGGAAATGACACTTGTCACCAGTGATGGAAAAAACCCAGTGGAACCAATTGCTCTTCCACGACTCTTCAAAAATTATTTTGTAAGGAAAATTTAACCCTAAAGATGAGGGGGAGGAGAAGATTCAGGGTGTATAATAATGAACAAAGGTGATAATTTAGTGAATCAGAGATAAGGGGACCTTTAAAATGAATCTTTCAGATTTTTTATGTTTAGTTATTATTTTATTTTTGCTATTACCAGATTAATTTTTTTCATTATATACACAGGCTGCAGTGGCCCAGGAAACATAGGTCATATGCATAACTGAAATTGAAAGTAAGATGACGTCTGCTATAATCAGCAATGAGAATGCATTGATATATGGAGAAAATACTGTAGGAAAAACTAAGGTGATAATCAAAACATTTTTTCCACTCAATCTCAGGATCTAAATAGCATAAACAGTTTGAGGAAAAAATTTCTTTTTGAGAGTGGTTAATACTTCAGTCAATTGGAGATAACATGGGCCACAAAAATTGTTAATATATTCTTTCATTAGTTTAATAATTTATTCAACATTTCATAATTTCACCCACACATTTATTATTCAGAACTTAGTGAGTGTCTATGGGCTACATATTATTGCAATTATGGAAGAAGGAAGCAAATCCAAGTTATAGAAAAGTAAGCTCAGCTTTGGCTAGAATATAGGCCCAGTATCTTCAGTGTACACTGCAGAGGGATTGAAGTATATTTCTGTGGGGGCCACTGGTAAGGTTAAGGCCTGGTCAAGAGAAAAAGTTTAAAGAATAAAGACAGATGACATGTAGAAAATTCTACAAATACTAAAACTGTTGCCTAGAGAATTGAAGGTCATGACCATAATCACATAGTGGGCTACGGCAGTTGGAAAGAATATTTCCAGGTTTAGATTCTCAATCGAGAGATATTTTATCCTCAAGGGGAAATTTGAAAAGATCTGGAGAGATATTTTATGTTGGTTGTCAGAATTGGTGGGGCTGTGTACAACTAGCTTCTACTGAATAGAAGGCAAGGATGCTGTTAAACCTTTTACAATGAACAGAGTAGTCTCCCTCAATGAAGAATTATCTAGTTCTAATTGCCAATAGCTCCAAGGTTAAGAAACCCTGGTATGGAGAAAGAATACAGAAAATAAAGTTGGAGACAGGATCAGAGCAAACAGAAAGAGCAGAGAATGGAGTGAAGATGAAGATATAAGGGGTTCGGAATGAGTCACTGTAAAACGCGCCTCAATGGTATGCAGATTACTTTAAGGTAAAAGCAATGGAGGCCTTGCGGGCTCAAGAGAGAACTATCTAGAAGAATTTGAAGTAAGGGCTTTAATCATATAATAAGAGATAATCAGATATAACCTTTTCTGACCTATCTATATGGCAGGGTAAACTGCTAATTACTGAATATCTGATCTTCTTATTTTCCTGCCATGACCCTTTGAATCCCGAAGGTAGCTTACCTCATCCTTAGCTCAAAATGCCATATGCACTTCCTTTTCACTTTCTGTCCTTGAACTTCTCATGTATGAGGGGTTGCACACTCATGTATGTGAGATTGCCATGCATATATATATAGTTAATTTTGATTATTTTCTCTTACTAACCTGTCTCATTTAGATTTAACTATTAGACTAGGCTAAATAACCTTGGTGGTAGAGGAAAACATTTTTTCTCCCCTACATGTGCTACACACAGTGACAGCAAGTTCTTAGTTATCCATTTCTGAGTAAATAAACGAAGTCTACCAATTACGCTATTTCATCTCAGGGCAGCATTTCCATGGAAAATGATCTCCTAAATAATGTTTTAATTCTAGTTTCCTAGTTCCAAACTTGATACCAAAAGAAGTTATTCCTCCTTGTCACCAGACCAGTTCTATGCTGAGGGATGGCCCTACCTCAGCCAGGTTTGGGGCCTCCAGGCTCTTGATTTATGCAGGAAAGTATTCTAGAATGATTTGGAGTGAGACAAAAGAAGTTTTATTCAGGTAGAAAAAAAGAAACAGTCTAGGACTTGGGTTCCTGGAGATAGAATCAGGGGGCTGGCCTGGAACTGGCGCTGCCACCTGCTAATCCTCAACTGCAAGTCTTACTTGGTGATGCTGTGAAAGAAGCAAAAGGACCCATCTGAGCGAGCTTGCAGTTGAGTTGGATGCTACAGTCAGTCAGTTCCTGGAATTTTGCCTGTTTGCAGTTTTTGAATTTTGTGGCACCAAATTCAGTCTCCACTTTCTGGTTGGGAAGGGACTTGTCCCTAATATGGTCTATTCCAGAAATATCATGGTGTTCCCCCCATATCCACCCCCTCTATTTGTGGTGGTAGTTTTCATTATAATGACAGTAAAATGAGTTTTGGGGTCGGTATCGGATCAAATTTTTCTTCATTTTAGATTGATCTTGTTTTAGCCAGCCCTTGCTGTTGTTGACTTCTATTACCATTGCAAGAATTTTCTTCCATAAAGTGTTTTTTTTTTTTTAGATCATGCATGGAGGTTGAGTTTCTGATGAGAGGCTCTAAAAGCTTATTGGCCTGAGATGTCCACCTCTACTTCCTCAGTCCATTTGTCACAGGTTTTTCCTAACTTTTCTATCTGCCTTATTTTCAATTTGAATGTATCCTTTCACTGAGAACATAGGCTTGCCAAGGTTGAATAATATCAAAGTAAACTTTAGTGTTACTTCCATCCTGCCGAGGTGCAATGGCTGCTCAGGGGAGATCAAGAATAGCGACTGTCTCGCTCCAGTATGACTTTGCTGAAGCTGATGGCAGGAGATAGGTATTAAGGAAATAGGGGACATTATTTTAGATGTCTGGGTACTCCGGAGAGCATCAGATCCACCTCGTCTGGACAGAAGCAGAGGCGTCATTTGCGCCAGGAGTTTCCTGCATCAACATGAATTGAATCTACCTTGTTATACTGCACTAGGCACCCCTCTAGGGGGCGCCATAGAGCCTGCTGTTTTATAAAGTACCTGGATCCATTAAGGAGAATTGGTAGGCTTTTATGGGTATGACTGCCCACAGGAATGTAATCCAACGATCTTTTCAAATTACAGTACTAAAAGCTACATACTCTTATAATTCAAATTTACAATTTGCATATCAGATTCAAAATGACATCCTTTGATAGAGTTACACTATATTGTTTAGGCATGAAAGTCTTCTTGTGAAGTATCATGCCTTGGAGTTAAGATCCCACATAAAGGAGTCTTTTATCAGATACACCGACCAATACAATCATTTTGTTATTCTTTATGTTCTAGGTAAAAATATCACCAAACCTGAGAGTCTGAAGCTACCTGAAAGTTTCTAAAAGACACCAAGGCAGCTGTAGTGAATATAAATATTGAAGTTAAAAACCAAACTAAACTCTATTTTTTGGTAATTAAACAAAAGTGAGAAATCACCCCTCCATTTGGATGAGGGGTCTGTTTTCTGAGAGTCGAGGGACAGGAGTCTGCTTTTTCCTGGCTCTCTTCTCTTCCTTTGGCATGCAGGGTTTCTCTCCTGCCATGTGGCAGCCTTGGATAGGGGGAACTTTTACTGCTCTAAATTGTATTTACTTCTCTGAATTCCTGAGCCTGATACTAGGTTCTCTGTGGGAGCTCCATAAATATTCATTGAAGGGGATGGTAATGAATACAAGAGTTTTTTGGCTCCGTGCTTTCTTACTTTAATCCAGCCATTTCCTTCTCTCTTCCCTGGGGGGACTGGCAATCTGTTTAAAGCATGTTTGCACTTTGGAATCAGGAGGAGAAGCCAGCATAATTATTAGCTCCCAGTGACTCCCAGAATGTCAGTTAATTCTCAGGTCTTGCCATCTTCTCTACGCTATACACTGAGCTAAGTTTACATATAAGTGAATTAGGTATCACCTTGAAAGATTTATTTCAGACATGAAAAGGTGGCTAGGAAGGTTAATTTTGCTCTCAGAATGCTGTGCTCTCAAACACACCAGTATATAGTTACCCCAAATTTTATGATCTACACATTCTCTAAACTATCAACTTCCCTCTCTTTAAAAAGCTAATTAAAAAGCAAATTCAAGAAGCCGATCTGAAAAATACTATATACTGTATGATTCCAACTACAGAACATTCTAAAGAAGAAAATATGGATCAGTGGTTGCTCAAGTTGGGGTGGCACAGTTGGTTGGAGCATCTTCCCATGACCCAAAAGGTCATGGGTTCAATTCCCAGACAGGGCACGTGCTTGGGTTGCAGGTTCAGTCCCCAAGTCAGGGTGTATGCAGAGGCCATAGATGTTTCTTTCACATCAATGTTTCTCCCCCAACCCCTTCCCCTCTGTCTATCATCAGTAAGCATGTCCTTGGATGAGGATAATAAATTTAATTTTTTTAATGAAAATTTTTAAAAATAAAAAAATAAAGGTCAGTAGTTTTGGTGGTTGTATGTGTGTGTCTGGGCAGGTGAAATGATTAGAGAGAGCACTGTGGAAATACTCTGATACTCTAATGACAGATAGGCATCATTGTACGTTAGTCTAAACCCACGTAGATCACCAAGAATGAACCCTAATGTATACTATTGGTTTAGTGTGATTATGTTTCAATCAAAGCTCATCAATTGTAACAAATGTACCACGCTGGTGGGGAATTTTGCTAACAGAGGAGGCTGTGCATCTGTGGGAACAGGAGGTATAAGAGAAATCTCTACCTTCCCCTCAATTTTTCAGTGAACCTATAACTGCTCTAGAAAAAAAAAAAAA